>BHFV01000060.1:5218-46876 GCA_003568905.1 Trebouxiophyceae sp. KSI-1 | reverse complement strand
GGGGGGGTTGTGTGCGAGTGCGGGCGCAGCACCGCGGTCGCGGGGGCCTCGCCGATTCTCTCTCCGGCGCGTTCCCCTCTGCTCTGCATGTCACTCGAGCGGCGCGTGCGAGCTAGCTGGCAGGCCGCGGGCCGGCGTCACCGTTGGCGGTGGCAGCCTCTCCCGCCGCGGCCTGCGCAGCCGGCGCGCTGCCGTTCGCGCCCTCCTGGGCCAGCTTCCCGGCGGCCGCCTCAGGCCGGCCGTCAGCAGAGCCGTTGGCGCGCGCCGGCGGCCGCCGCTGCAGCCAGGGCTTGTCGGGGTAGCTGCACTGGCAGTGGCTCCTGCACAAGCCCCGCCCACCGGGCAGAGTCAGCCGCAGCGTGGACGGGAAGCTTCATTTCGCCGAGACGCTCGCTGCAGGAGCCCTTGCCAGCAAAGCCGCCCCACGCCTCAGTGCTTGGCGTTACTGCCTGGCTTCTTTGCAATTGCCCTGGCTGTCCACAGGAGCTGCCTGGCACCTCCTGACGCTGTGCCGCGGCCGCCATGAGGCGGCCAGGCACTGTAACTCCCCCTTCTCGTGCAGGAGTTACCTGTTGCCCATGCACACGCCCTCGTAGGTCGGGTGCTTCTGGTTGAAGGGCGGCTGCCTGGGCGTCGCCTCGGCCTTCTCCTGCGGCGGCAGCAGGCCGCTCAGCACCGCCCTGCTGCAGGCGTGCTGAGGCAGCACTGGCATGCTGCAGCTGGCCACAGCCCATCAGCTACAGATCTGCCTCAGAAGAGCGCTGCAGGCATCCGCGCGGGCTGCAGCTGCCTCACGAGGCCACACAGTGGAGGACTGGCATGGAGCTTGAACTGCTCCCGAGCGCGCCGATGGCAGGGGCCGGCGGCTGCGTAGCAGAGGGAAGGGGGGAGGGGGCGTGCCAGCGCGGCCCGCAGCTCGCCAGAGGCCTTGAGCTCGTGGTACCGGTGCCACAGCCGCATCGACTTGCGGGCGTCCCCGACCGCGTCGTGGCGGCCGTCGGCGCCCTCGCCGCCCAGCAGGCAGCGCACCAGGTGGTCCTGGCTGGTCGGCTTCTGTGGCCATCAGTCATGCGGGGAGTCAGTCACGCGGAGACGGGAGATGAAGCCGCCGGCCGGGAAAAAAATCACAAATCTTGGGTGCGTCCGGGGGTCACGGGGACGCACCCACAGCAGCTTGCCGGTGTCGGGATCGAGCCGGAAGAGTCCCGAGAGGTCGCGGACGTCCTGCCGCAGCAGCACAGCGCCGCCGTCTCAGCGAGGCAAGCAGAGGCAGCGTGCATGCCCTGGGACCATGGCTGTGCACCCAGCAGGTGCGGCGGCAGACAGATGGCGGCGCGGGGCAGCCGCGACCGCGCAGCAACAACCAGAGGCGCGCAGCCTCTGCTCAGCAGCAACCAGAGGCGCGTTCTGTGCCTCCTCAAGCATTCTATTCGAGTCACCCAGCCGGACAGCAAGCAAGCAGCTCTTCGGATGCGCATGTTCCTGTGCGTAATTGGGCGTCGAGCAGAAGAGGGGGTGCCCACCCGGTCGGTGGCCTTCTCCGGCGAGTCCAGGCTGGGGTCCGTCAGGCGCAGCCAGCTGAGGTCGCTGCTGATGCTGAAGCCGACCAGCAGCGCCGAGCGCGGCACGGCCGCCCGGAAGAGCTGCCGCGCCTTGGCAAAGGGCACGCCCTCGCGCTGCAGCTTCTCCGCCGTCAGCCTGCCGGCGGGCGTCGCGGCAGCGTCAGTCAATGCCCCTGCTTGCTGCCCGCTTCTCAGAATCAAGCCGCCTCTGACAAGCGGTGCGCTGTCTTAGCTGGGGCACCGGGGCCGGTGGGGGGTGGGGGCGCGGGGGCTGGTAGCTGGGGAGTGCAGGGCCTGGCAGCGAGGAGGTGCTTGGGCTCGGGGAAGGCTGCGCCGCCTGCTGGCAGTCTGGTGAGAGTTCATGGATCTCCTGAGAGGCGAGATGAGGTGGCCAAGCAAGCCCACGGCTCGAGGCATGCCACCGCTAGGCAGCAGCGCCTTCCCGAGATCAAGCTGGCAAGCTCAAGAGCAAGGGGGGGAAGGGCGGCAACATATAGGCGCGCACCCGGTCAGCTCGGTGATGTAACTGACGACCGGCTGCTCCGGGCGCACGTACACGTTGAGCACCTGGTTGCCCTCGCCGTCCTGCGGCAGTTACTCGGCAGTTACAAACCGCTCCTCGCACTAGCCTTGGCCGCCTTCTTGGATGACAGACAAGCAAGGGGCTGCTCCTTCGAATCTTCCGTCGATCAGCAGACTCTCGGCAGGCTGCCAGGCAAGCAAGGACTGGCGGCTCACCACGACGCCGATCTGAGCAGCGGCGCGGTCCTGGCACCTCTGCAGCCATTGGCACCGCGCAGCAGGTCAGTCACCCGCCGGGCAGCTGCGGCCGCCCAAGCTGCCCCGCTGCTGTCCTGGCTGCCGGGCGCCGCCAGCCTGCCATGGCTTCGCAACAGAGGCAGGGATGCCTGACCAGCGCCGCTGCTCTCGAGCGCAGCAGCGCAGCGCTCTCAGCCTTATGTGCATTGCAGTGCTGCAGCGTGCCTTTTGCCCCAGACGGCTGCAAGCGAGCAAGCCAGCAAACACGCAAGCAAGCAAGCAAGCAAGCAAGCAAGCGAGGCAGAGGGATAGTCTCACCGGCCCGGTGGCCACGCACTCGATGTCCAGCGCGAACAGCGGCCGCCAGGTGTCCCCGTCGAACAGCAGCCGCCGATCCGCCTTGCCCCCGCCCGGCGGCGGCCGCGGGCTGGCCGGCGCGCCGCCGCCGTTGCCGCCGAGGCTGCCGCTGCTGCGGCTGCCACGCAGTGCGCCGGGGCCCCCGTCCGCGACGCTCAGCCCGGCAAACGCGCCCGCCGCGGCGGCGGCGGCGGCCGCGCCGCCCGGGGACGACAGCTGGCTGCCGCTCGGGGAGGAGCGCGGCACGCCGTTGCTGCTGGGCGGCCCAGCCGGCCGGGGCCCACGGCCGCCGGCGGGGCTGCGGCCGCGGGCAGAGGGGGAGCCGCGAGCGCTGGCCGTGCGCCTGTCCGGCTGCCGCAGCATGTGCGGGAACATGAGGCCCGGCTGCGGCGGCGGCGGCGGCATGCCGGCCGGCCAGCCGTGCCCGAACGGCGGCTGCAGCGGGTAGCCCTGCGGCTGCGGCATGCCCGGGAAGGCCTGCGGCGGCGCCGCCGGGCGGGGGCTGCCGCCGGCGGCCGGCAGCTGCGTGAGCGGCACGTGCGCATAGCCCTGCTGCGGGAAGTGGGCCGGCACAAAGGGGCCGTACGGCGCCATCATCTGCAGCCAGCCGGGCAGCATGCTCTCGGCACTTACTCGTTTCCGTTTCCTTCACGGGCAGCTTGGCTCACAGGCGGTCCTGCTGGCCGCGGTGGTGCAGCAGGCGCGTGGAAGCCGCGCTGCCTCTGCTGGGATGGGCACGAGGGGGGCGGCGGGGGCGCACAATCTGCTGCTGCGCCTGGGCGGACTCCGGTCTGTGGCTCGCATACGCCATCATCACCTCTGGCGGCACGCCCGCAAAGTGGCCGGGCTGCATGCCAAAGCCCGGGTGGGCCGGGTAGTAGCCGCTCGGCATCGGCACCGGCTGCATGCCCTGCCAGAACGGGGCAGCGGTCAGCCCGGTAGCTGCGGCAGCCAGCGTGCAGCGGTTCAGGAGGCCCGCAAGCGCGCCTGGTGCGGCAGGAACTGCGGCTGCGGGCCTTCCTGCTGCGGGTAGACATGGGCGTAGTAACCAAAATGCGGTTGCGGCTGCCCCTGCCCCTGCCCCTGCAGGCGCAGCCTCGTTTCAGGCCACCTGGTGCGCCCGCTGTCCGAGGGGGGAAAGCCCTCTTTCTGGCCGGGGGCTAGCTCATCATGGCACGCATCGGCTTCGCAGCGCTTGAGAATCCAGAGGCTGGGCGGCAGGCCGGGCGTACCTCGAGCGGATAACCGTCGTTGCGGCCGCCCCCGTACGCCCGACCGCGCCCCTGCAGCGCACAGCGGGCCGGGCATGACCGCATGATTTGGGAGGCAAACACGACGCCCTCGTTCGTGCCGAGCAGCGCGCGCAATTGCGAGAATCGGCAGCCGCACGTGAATTCAAAAGCAAGCCCCGCGTGCGCACGATCGCCCGGGCGCAGCGCCAGAGGAGTTGGCCGCTGCGGCCACGCGGTTGCTCGCTGGGAAATCCCTTCCAGGCCTGGGTACCGCCAGCCCTGAGAGGCGCGAAGAAATTGCGGGGATGTCGAATGACGCCAGGACTCACCATGCGGCCGCTTCCACCGCGCCTGGGCCGGTCCCGGGGGTCCTGCTCCTGCATGTTCGCTGAATCGCCGCCCGCTAGCAGGCCGCCATGAGGAGAGGATGTGACGCTCCGCGAGCTGCTTGACGCTCCTCGATTAAGCAGCAGGAGCGACAACTGTTGGCGTCCGGAAAGTTGCGGAGGAGGAGATTAGGGCTCAGCGCTGCAGTCAGCGCGAGGGGCGCGGGCCGCCGATCTCTCTCTGATCGTTGGAGCTGCCTCCGGCTTGCAGTCTGTAGCTTATAGCGGGGTCGTCTCGCTCACGCTCTCACAGCGGTCGCCCGAAACCGCTCTGGTCGCGGCTTTCATCGTGTCAAATCAAGAAGACTAGCCGGTTTTCATCTGGCTACCCCAGTTCCGGAACGCCGCAAATCTCCCTGTAGAAGATTGACTGGGCATCCAGCATCCGAGCGGGCCCAACGAAGACGTTGCCGCCGCTCACAGCCGGCCCAGGCCTTGCGGAGGCTTGACCAGGCGCCCCCCTCACCCGCGCCGCCCATGCGCGGCCGGGTGAGGGAGGCCGTCGTCGACTGGATGGCGGCCTCCGCGCCCCGGCCAGCCTCAGCAGGCGCGCCGGCCGCAGCCACCTTTGTTGTGGCCCGCACCGGCGGCGGGTACGGCTTTGTGGCGACCGAGCCGCTGGTGACTCGCCTGGCGCAGCGGCCCACCAGCCCCCGCCGGCAGCAGGTCAGCAGCCCTCTCACCCGGCCTGGGTGCGCGGGACCAGCGAGTGGCGCTGGACAGGCTGAGACGCGCGGTGCAGGCCGGCAAGGGAGGGAGCGGGCGGAGGGAGGAAGCCGCGCCGAGGAGTGCCGCAGCTGGAGACAGCCGGTGAGCGCCCGCAGCCGCTGCAGCCCCGCCCCCGGCTGCTGCCAGGCGGCGACTGAAGTGCCTGTGGTGCGCAGGCGCCGGGCGCGGTCCCCCACCCCCGCACAGCACGCACCTGCCGCGACCACGACCCCCAGGCCGCACTCTGCCGGCAGCCCCGGCCGCATGCACACGCCCACCACACGCACGGCCCAGACAAGCGCCTGGCAGGGCGCCGGCTCGCACCCCAGCGAGCAGGACCTGGCCCTCGTGGCTGAGGTCATCGAGCTGGCGGAGGCGCGCAAGCAGGCGGCCGCCGCCGACCCCGGCGCACAGGTCGCAAGCCGCTGCCTCCTGCCTATGCGCTGGCATCAGTCCACCTGCCCTCGCCTGGTCGAGGCACCCTTGGCAAGATGCAGCTCAGCTCCGGCTCATGCAAGGCTGGAAGCCGCTCCTCGATGGCACATCCTGGCTAGGCTTGAAA
Source organism: Trebouxiophyceae sp. KSI-1 (assembly GCA_003568905.1). Lineage (NCBI taxonomy): Eukaryota > Viridiplantae > Chlorophyta > Trebouxiophyceae > Trebouxiophyceae sp. KSI-1. The sequence continues at coordinate 41,310 of BHFV01000060.1, read as the reverse complement.
GGCGGCTGCATGGCGCCCAGAGAAGCGCCCGCCGGCAGGCCACGCTGGCGGAGCTGATCCGCGCCTATGAGGCCGTGCTGGCCGCCCGCGGCATCCCGCCCGCGGAGGACAGCCACTACTTTGGCCTGGTCGCCAGCCTGGCATCGCTGCCAGGCGCCAGCTGGCGTGCCAAGCTCGCCAGCCTGCGCCAGGCGTGCACCGCCGGGTGCGGGCCGTCCGCCCTGCAGCCAAGAGGGAAGCTTCAGCCTGTGCCATGCATGCGTCTGTCCTTCAGCCGCTGTCGCTTGCTTCTCTCCAGCACGTGCGTCTGCTGATGTGCCTGGTGGGAAGCACATGGTTCTTCCCAGAAGGGAAAGAAACGAGGCGTCGTCAGCAGAACAGTCGAGCGTCGATACTCTCGAATCCGAGAGAAAGTCAAACCTTTCGGCCACACCACACCAGGACCAGCAGCTGCAGCAAGCGAGAGCAGAGCAGCATCGAGCAACGCGCCAGCCCAGGCCTGGCGCTGCATCGCATTCCTGTGAGGGTGCCAGTGTCAAAGACAGGAGCTGCTCCACAGCCGCCGCTCAGGATCCGTGCCTCTGCAGGCGGGCGGGCGGCACGATTCCTCCGTTGCAGCAGCAGCCACGCCAGCACATCCAACAGCAGCAGCAGCAGCAGCCGGTTGTCCGGCGGTGGACGGAGTCCAGCGGCAGCGCCACCAGCCCCTCCATGGGGGCCGCGCTCTCCGACTGGGGCCGCGCCTCGGCCGCCCTCTGGACTTGGCGGCAGAACGCGCGCCGCCGGCAGGGCACCAGGCGCGGCTCCCGGCTTTTCCTGGCTGCATCTTGCCGGCAGCATGCAGTCAGCTGCATGTTGATCCCATCCGTGCTATCGCGGGGCTCAGGCGGGCTCGCTGGCGAGTCAGCTGCTCTGCCCAGGCCCAGCCTGGCCTGCTTCCCGGCCTTGGGGATCACACCCAGCAGTGGCAGCTGCCTGCTGCACCTGATCATTGCAGCGAGAAGCGGGGCGGGGCAGGGGCGAGGAAGCAGGCCGCCAGCAGGGGCTCGCAGAGCGAGAGTGGAGTGACACGAGGATGAGATTGAGGAGACTGTGTGTGGCACTCCTCTAGGCGGCGGCAAGCGCTCGACGCCGGCCTGAAGGCGGCCGCCGGCAGCTTTCAAGCGGCGCGGCGGCTGCGGCGCGGCTTTGCCCGTTGGCGCAGCAGCAGCTGTGGGGGAAGAGGGCGACCAAGCGCGCCCGCACCTGTGCGGCCGCCAAAGCCAGGCTGGCAGCACGAGGTGCAATGCCAGCAAGCCCAGCAGCGCTCACTCGCTTGCCTCATGTCTGTCTTGAGAAGGGATGCCTGACCATTGCGCTTCTGGCGAGTGCTGGCGGCGCAGGCTGCAGCGGCTGCGGGAGCTGCAGGGCAGGCAGGGCCGCAGCAGGGAGCTGCAGGAGATGAGGCGCTGCTGTCGCTCTGGATTCGAGCGTGCGTTCTCGGCTACCGCTCTGCTGCTTGAGGTGTCCCAGATGCCGTGGACAGCCCTGATTAGCTTACTGTGCATGGCGCAGGCGGGAAGGCGAGCTGCTGCGAAACTGGCAGCTCACGTCACAGCCGGGCGCGCTGCAGCCCCAGCAGCTGCCACGGCCTCAGCAGCAGCAGCCGGTGCCACGTGACAGCCTGCGGCCAGTCCTTGCCGCCTGGCAAGCCTGTGCTGAGTTCAGCAAGGACATGAGGTGGGCCCTTGCCTCACTGTTGCCGAGCAACTTCCTTGACTCTCCCATACCTGCAGATTGACACTGCGGCTGCGGCTGGCAGGCGGCAACGGCTCGCAGCCGCAGACGCAGCCGTGACAGCACGCGGGCTCAAGGCCTGCCGTGCTGCGTTTGACGCCTGGCACGAGGCGGCTGCTCGGCAGGCGAGCCCGCCCCTCCCGCCGCCCTTTCTTTACAAGCAAGGCACCGCAACTGCTCGCGCCTGATGCTCTGTGTTGCTGCTGTGCTTGTCAGACAGTAATTGCTCTTACAAACGCAGGATTGGAATCAAGTTGTGTCTTTGGATTTGAGACGTCAAGTGCCTGCTTGAATTGTCAAAGTCGCTCCTGTCCGCAGGCGGACCTGCAGCGGCGCAGCATCCAGCTGGCGCTGCGCCGGCGGCACAGCCGGCGGCAGGCAGCCTTCCTTGCCTGGGCAGCCGTGGGCAGCGAGGCGGGCAGCGCCAGGCGCAAGCTGCTCGCCGCAGTGGCCGCGCTGCAGAACTCCCGCGTGAAGGCAGCATTCTCTGGCTGGGCGGCGTCTGCGGCCCTCCTGGCGCGCCAGCGGGGCCTGCTTGTAGCCGCAGCGGCTGCCTTCGCTCGCCGCAGCCAGCGCGCAGCGTTCCTGCGTTGGGTCGAGGCGGTCGCCGAGATGCGCGGGCAGCAGCAGAAGCTGGCAGCCGCAGTGGCGGCGCTCTGCCACCGCAGCCTGCGGGGGGCGTTTTCCAGCTGGGCTGCAGCTGTCGCAGCCAGGCAGCAGCAGCGCCAGAAGTCGATGGTAGCTGTGGCAGCCATGCAACATCGCAGCCTGCGAGCTGCGCTCACCGGCTGGGCTGCGGCGGCAGCAGGCCTGCGGCAGCGCAACGGCCGTCTTGCGAAGGCTGTCGCGGCGCTGAGACACAGCCAGGTGCACAAGGCGCTGGCCCGCTGGCGCGCTGCAGCAGCCGAGGCCGGCGCTGCCAGGCAGCGGCTGGCTGCAGCGGTGGCAGCGCTGCGCTATCGGGCACAGCGGGCGGCGTTCAGCAGCTGGCAGGCAGCCGCTGCGTCAGCCGGGCGGCGCAGGGCGCTGCTCCTCAAAGCCGTCTCGGCCCTGAGCAGCCGCCGCACCAGCGCAGCCTTTGCAGCCTGGCGACGGAACGCAGCAGCTGCGAGCAGGCTCCGAGGCATCCTGCAGGCGGCGGCAGCCGCGCGGGCCGACCGCCAGCTCACGGCGGCGTTTGCCGGCTGGCTGAGACTCGCAGCGGCCAGCAGCCAGGCGAAGAGCCTCCTCGCTGGCTGCGCTCTGGCAGCGCTGCAGCGCCGACGCCTGCAGTCAGCCCTGCTGGCCTGGCGAGAGGCGGCCGGCAGGCGGCGGCTGCTGAGGCTGGCGCTGGCGGCGCTGCGGGGCCGCAGCCTGCGGGCGCGCTTCCAAGGCTGGGCAGCCGTGGCCGAGCGCGAGCAGCTCTCGCGGGCGGCAGCAGCCGCATCGGCTCTCTCGCCTGGGAGGGCGCGGCGCGCCCTGCGGGCCTGGCAGGCGCGGGCGCGGCTGCGGCAGAGCCTCGGCAGCCTGCAGCAGCTGGCCGGGCTGCAGATCCGACGCCTGCGGCTGGCAGCGCTGCTGGCTGGCTGGCGCGGTCGAGCAGCCAGGCTGGCGGCGGGCAGGCGGGCCGCGCAGACGGCCGCAGCCTTCCTGACTAATGCCACGACGGTGCGTGCCTCCACCAGCGGTCGGACGACTGCCCTCTCCTCCCATACCCACAAAGACAGTGGGGCAGTGCTGAGGACCGGCCGGGTGAGAGCAGGCCAAAGCGCTCCGCACCTGGAGAGACGCCACGGCTGCCGCGGCGGCGCAGCGGCTGCTGGCAGAAAGGGCCGTGGCCGTGTGGCAGCGGGCGGCGCTCGGCAAGGCGCTGCGGCGCTGGCGCGCGGCTCTGGCTGAGAGGGCGCGGCTCAGAGCCGTGGCTGCCGTTCTGGCAGCCAAGACGGCTGGTGGCCTGAGAGTGCGGCTCCTGACCCCCCCCACAGCTTCTCAATTCAGTTCACAGCTTCCTTTAGCTGTTGTCGGCGGGGACAGCGCGAAAATGCTGCTGGCCGCATGCCAATCCCTTTCCGCAGAGAGGTGGGCTAAGCTGGCGCTGTGGCTCTGCAGGCGCACACGTTCCAGGGCTGGCGGCAGCGAGCACGCAGCCGCGCTGACTGGCGCCATACGGCCGCCAGCGGCATCTCCACATGCCAGGGCAACCGGCTGCGGAGGGTGCTGCGCCGCTGGCAGGCTGACGCCGCGCAGGCTGCCGCACTGGAGGGCCGCTGCAGGGCCGCAGTGGCCAGCATGCAGCGTGCCGGGCTGCGGCGCGCCTTCAACAGCTGGAAGGCTGGCAGCCAGGAGCGACGGCGCCTCAGGTACTCCGCGCCTCTCTGATCAGCAAAGTCCAGTCTTTGGGTGCAGTTTAGGATGGTCAAAGAGCAGCTTAGATTCCGCCCCGGGTTTCAAATTGAATGTTCACCTTGAGGCTCGGCAGGCCGGGCTCAAGCAGCCCGCAGCTGACACAAGAGCCGTCTGGCACCGTGCAGGGCGGTGGCCGCGGCTGTTGTCGTACAGCTGCAGGGCCGCCACCTGGCAGGCAGCTTCCAGGCCTGGCGGCTGCACTGCAGCCGCGCCCGCGAGCTGCGAGTGACGGCGGCGCGAGTCGCAGCGCAGCAGGCAGCCCGTGCCAGGCAGCGCTGCCTGCGTGGCTGGGCTGGGGGGTGCCAGCGCCAGCGAACGCTGCAGCAGGCTGCGCTGCGGCTGCTGAGGGGGCGGGCTGCCGTGGCGCTGCACCACTGGCGGGTGCGGCGCCCTCCATCTGCCTGAACGTTGACTTTCCTTGCCTTTTGGAAAAGTGCTCGGCCCAAGACCTGCCTTCACACTCCAGTACATCAAAGCTTGCCGCAGGAGCCTGTGACAACCTGCAGCATAAATGCAGAGCTGCTGATGGGCACCTGTCTCGTGTCTTTGCAGGCGGCGGCGGCAAAGAGCCGCGCTCAGAAGCAGACCATCCGGCAGTGCCTGGCGAGGCTGCAGCACCGTCAGCTGGGCGCGGCGCTGGCTGCCTGGCAGACGCAGCACCGCAATGCCAAGCAGCTGCGGCAGCGGTTGCAGCCAATGCTGGCCCGCTGGCGCAACCACAGACTGGCCGCTGCCTGGGCTGGCTTCCACCAGAACGTGAGCGCTGTACCTTGCAGTGATACAGCACCAGCAAACTGCAGTGCAGCCTGTAGCGAGAGGTTGGTGCCTGCAGGCGCTGGCTGGGCGGCAGCAGGCGACAGCTGCCGGCAGCATCCTGCAGCGGTGGCTGCACCGCAGCCAGGCAGCCGCATTTGAGGCCTGGCTGGAGCGCACCAAGGCAACTCTCCCTTGGTTCCCACTAGACACATGCCAGGCTGGCAAGCGTGCTGCCTTGCTGGACAGCCGCTGATATTCCTCTCATTGGCGGCGCAGGAGCGGCAAGCGATGAAGGCGCGGCTGCGGTCGGCGCTGCAGCGGCTGGGCTCCTGGCGAGCTCAGGCCGTCTGGCAGGCGTGGCACAGCCACCTGGCATGGCGGCGGCAGAAGCGGGCGCAGCTGCAGGCGGTCATCGACCGCATGCTGGGCAGCTCTCTGGGCCGCCTTCTGGCAGCCTGGCAGGCACGCTCCCTGGACTCGGCCGCCAACTTGTGCTCAGCAAGCAGCTTGCAGCAACAGCACCTCCTCCCCTGACATGGCAGCATGCTCAGCATGAGCTGGCAGGGCAAGGCCGGCTCAGCTCTGGCTCGGGCTGCGCCGCAGGGCGCTGCGCGGCGCAGGCGGCTGCTGCGGCAGCGGCTGCAGGCCAGCCTGGCCAGACGGCGCCAGCATCTCGCTGCCCTCGTGTTGGGCGGCTGGGTCGATGCTGCGGCAGCGGAGCGGGGCAGCAGGGAGCGGCTGCGGCGTTGCCTGCAGGCGCTGGGCAGCCGCAGGCTGTGGGCTGCGCTGCACGGCTGGAGGGAGGCGGCTGCCAGGCAGGCGGAGCTCAGACGGCTGGCGACAGCCTGCGTCAAGGCGCGCTCTCTGCCCCCTGCTTGCTTGCTATTCGGAAGGCAGCAGAACCTACTTTTCACTTTGCTTGTTTCCCGGTCTGCAGAGGATGCAGCACGCGAGGCTGGCGGCCGCACTGACAGCCTGGCGAGCGGCGGTTGCTGGCCGACGGGCGGCTACGGCCGCCGCCCTGCGGGCGCTGAGCCACTGGCAGGCGGGCCAGGCGGGCCGCGCGCTGACAGCCTGGCAGCAGGCGACGCTACTAGCGAAGCAGCAGCGCCAGAGGCTGGCCGGTTCGAGCCCTCCTCTCCGAGTCTGCCACTGCCTCCTTGCAGACTCACACCCTCTGGGCGTGCACGATCGCCAATCTTCCAGGAACGTTCAGAATGAAACGTCTCCACATCACGCACAGCGCGTCAGCTGCAGTGGAATTTCGGTGGTCCTGATGTGGCACTCAGAAAAAGGCGTCATTTTGAGCGCTGCAGGCGCGGTTGCCCGGCTGCGGCAGCGCGCCCTGGCAGCTGCTTGGGACGGCTGGCGTGACCGCACAGACCAGCAGCGGCGCCGGACCGCGGCGCTGACTGCAGCGCTGCGCCACTGGATGCACGCCTCGCTGGCGGCCGCTCTGCGCGCCTTCAGGCCTGCCTCTGCCCACCGTGTCCCTGTTGCCTGGATTGGCAGCAGCAAGTGGTGCCCTTGTGCGCCGCTCAAGGGACCAGAGACGGCTCAGCGTTTGCCGAAAGGACCGCCCTGCAATCCTGCGAGCGTCCCTTGCAATTCGCTCCCAAAAGTCATGACAATTAACGTTTGAACGCTGCCGGAAATGTTTTGGACGTCCAAACCCGAAACAGTTGGCGACCAGACTTGAGATGTACTGGTTACGGGCAGACACATTTGGCTGCTCTGAAGAGATCATGCGTGGGCTGGCCGCAGGGAGAATGCGGCGGAGCTGCGGGCGGAGCGGCTGGCAGCGGCCCACTGGGCGCACCAGACGGCGGCGGCGGCACTGGCTGCTTGGCGGGCCGAGATCGGGCGCCACAGGCAGCTGGCTGCCACGCTGCAGCGCGTCGGCAGGCGCCTGCTGGGGCAGGAGCTGCACTGCGCCTGGGAGGCTTGGCAGGCCTTTGCGGCCAGCAAACGGCGGTACAAGGCGCGAGACCTCACATCGCCAGTTATCTGTTTTGCTGGCAAAGAAATTTGGCCCTGCTCCTGTATCGAGTCTCTAGGCGCCTGATTGGAGCAGACCGCTGTGCAGGAGCTGGCAGCCGCAGCCGCCTCCTTTCGCGTCAGGCAGCTGGCCGGCAGCGCGCTGGGGGCCTGGGCGGCTGCGCTGGCCCGCCGCCACGCTCGGGCCCAGCTGCAGCGGCGCGTGCTGGAGCACTGGCAGGGCGCCAGCCTGCGCAAGGTGCCATCCCCTCCCTTGCTCAGATTCCAAGATTCCCTGCAAGCTTTCCCGCTTTTGAAAGCCGCAGCTAGAGAAGCGAGGCCGAAGTGACTGCGCAGGCGTTCCAAGCGATGCAGTCGCACGCCCGCCACATGGGGCAGCTGCGAGCCGCGTTTCGATTCTTCGCCGCCGCCAGCCTGGCCAAGGCCTTCCGGGGCTGGGTCGCGCACGTGCCGCAGCTGCGCGCCAAGCGGCTGGCGCTCCAGCTGGCGGTGCTCTGCTGGCAGCAGGCGTCGCAGCGCTCGGCCTTCCTCGCCTGGCGACAGGCGGCCGCTCGCGCAGTCACAATCAATCAAAAGGTGCGTCACATCCACGCAGCCCTGCAACTGATCACAGGAGAATCCGACCAAGGCTGCGTGATACTTGTTCTGGCAGTTTCGCTCCCTGAGACTTGCTGTGCTGCAGATGACTGGAGCGCTGCTGCGCTGGCGGCACCGCCGGCAGGCGGAGGCCTTCGCCTCCTGGCGGCATGCAGCTGCCAGAGGCGCGGAGCTGCGCGCCCGCCTGGCTGCCTGCATCGGCCGCTTCAGGATCCTGGCAGCGGCGCGCGCATTCGCTGCGTGGGCTGCGACCGCGCGGCGGCAGGCCTTTGTAAAAGCCAGGCTGGCAAGCGCGCTCGCCGCCGGCTGGCAGAAGGTCCGCTGCCGACTGCCTATGCCAGCAGTTACCGGGAGCAGCTGCCAGCCGCCACACTGTCCTGCAGGCCCTATGGCAAGCCTTGCAAGCAAGCAAGGCTGCGGCTGCATGCAGTGCACGGCCTTCCATCCCTGCCACACTCTCACAGCCAGTTCCCTCGTTGCTTCCAAGCACGTGCTTATCAAATAAACCACCCCCCTCCCCAAGCATAGCATGAATGCCTCTGCAGCCAATTGCAAGCACTGAGCGCTGGGAGCTGCTGTCTGCAGACAGCAGAGCGCTGCTTCGAGTATTGGCTGCAGTGCGTTGTGGAGAAGCGGCACCGCATGCAGCTCGTCCGCCTCGCCTTCCACTTCTGGGCGCAGCGCCGGCTGGCCTCCGCTTTTGCGGGCTGGCAGGCTCGCCTGCGCGACGGCCAACTGCTGCGACAGGTGCCATTATTTTCCGCTTACCCAATCGCCGCATCAGCCAACCCGCTAGGCAGATGCAAGACAGCCGCAGCTGAGCTGTCAGCAAGTTCCTCTGTTGCCCCTCAGCGGAAATCGAGGGCCCGGCGGCCTCGCAGGCGTGGCTGCACTTCTCGGCGCACAGCAGCCGGCACGCGCTGCTGCGCTGGCGCCAGGCGGCGGCGGAAGCGCGCCAGGAGCGCGGCGCGCTCGCGAGGCAGGCCCTGCGGGACTGGGCGGCAGCTGCGGCCAGGAGCAGGCGCCTGCAGGCACTGGCGGGCAGGGCGGCTGCCCGGCTGCGATCGGCCGCTGCGGCAACAGCCTGGGAGTCTTGGAGGGCCTTCACAGCCTCACAGCAGGCCACGCGGGCCCAGGCCAGCTGCCTTCAATCTTCCTCACCCTTGACTCTGCTGTTTCCAGTCTGTCGATCTCGAGTCGCCTGCCACGCTGACTGAGCTGCTGGTAGCCTGGCACTGACAGATCGAGCATGGAGGGTGTTGAGTTCTACTCCTGATGGCTGTGTGGCGGCCCGCAGGTGGAGGCTTTCTGCCAACGGGCCGCCCGTCGGCTTCTTGCCGCCGCTCTGGGAGCCCTGCGGGAGCATGCGGCCGAGTCCGCGGCTCTGCAACGCGCCATGCGCCTCTGGATGCACCGCGCAGTGGCCGCCGCATTTGCAGCCTTCAGGCACGCACGCGCCCTTCCATGCAGTAGAGCTGGCACTGTCCCTCTCACAGCGTCCGCTTCTCATGACGGCAACCTTGAATTCTGGCACAGGCAAAGCGTCCATGAGAAGCGGCTTTCTGACCGGCTGCAATTTACCTCAACCTGCTAGAAAGCCGCAATATGGTATCCTCATTGTCTGCCTCTGAGAAATCAGAACTGGCTGTTTCTGCCGCCTGCAGGGAGAACGCTGCCCTGGCGGCAGCCAAGCGGCGGGCCATCGGCAAGTGGCGAGCCGCCGCAGCCGGCCAGGCGTTTGCGGCCTGGAGGCAGGCGGCGGCCGAGCAGGCGTGGATGGCTGCGGCGCTACAGGCTGCGGCGCGCCAATGGCGGGCCGCGCGCCTGCCGACAGCCTTCCGGAGCTGGGCGGAGCAGGCCGCCAGGCTCGGCCGCCAGCGCCGGCTGCTTTTCAGCGCGGCTCAGACGCTGCGCAACCGGTCAGCCTCCAAAGCCTCACGCCCTTCTGTTCAAATGCTGCGCGTGCTTGGTGTCAACGCCGGCAAAGCCCCATGCGCTCCGTTGTCAGGCAAGCCGGCGGTTTGCAGGTCGCTGGCTCTTGCCTTTGCTGCCTGGGACGAAGCCGCCCGGCAGCAGCAGACCAAGCGGGCAGCGGCCGCCAGGGCGGCGGCGGTCTTTCAGCACCGGCTGCAGGCGTCCGCGTTCGCTGCCTGGCAGGCAAATGCCGCTGCCTGGGCTGGCGAGCGCCAGCAGCTCACCCAGGTCAGAACCAGCCTGACGGATTCAAACACTTGCGGAGAGGGTAAAGAAATTTGCTGGTTTTTTCAGCCACTGAAAAGAGGCCAGCAGGGCTCAAAACATCCCTTGAAACAGGAAAGCTGAGCATGCGCTGACAGTCGCTTGCTGGCAAGTGAAGGCGCTGCAGCTGTGGCAGCAGTCCAGCGCCGCCCGCGCCTTTGGCGCCTGGCTGCAGCGCGCCCGCGGCCGGCAGCAGCGGCGGTCGGCGCTGGCAGCCGCCGTCGCGCGGCTGCGCCACCTCGGCTTGGCCGCCGCATGGACAGCCTGGCGCAGCCGGGCCAGTCGGGGCGGGGAGCTGCGGCGGCGGCTGGCGGCTGCGCTCGACAGCAGGCGAGGCGGCGCGGTGGCGGCGGCCTGGCACACCAGGGCGGCGACGGCGCGCAGGCGCGTGCGGCACAGGCGGCTGCTGCGGCAGGCGCTGGCAGCGCTGCAGCAGCGCAGGCTGGCCGCGGCGCTGCTCGGCTGGCGGGAGGGCTTCTGGCGGCGCCGGCAGCAGCGCGAGGCGCTGCAGGCGGCGGTGGCGCGTCTGCGGCAGCGGCAGCTGGCCATGGCCTGGCAGGTGCAGCCGCTCCCCAACGTCCACGAGGCGCACAGCTCAACTCCACTCTGGGGTCTCGTAATGATACCTTGCCTGTGCTGCAGGCTTGGGCTGCTGCCGCCAGCGAGGCAGCCCGGATGAAGGCGGTCGCCGCTGCGGCCGTGGGGCGGCTGCGGGCCTGGCGGCTGGCGGCCGCATGGGACTGGTGGGCGGTGCGTTCGCCCAGCTGAGCCAACCTGCAGGCACTGGAAGATGCGCATGGAGCCGTCATCTTCAAAGCTCAGGCGCTTATCGTGGTGCAGGCCGCGGCGCGCAGCAAGCGCGCCCTGCTGGCAGCGGCTGCCGGCCTGCTGGCCGGGCGGCAGCAGGCGAGCCTGGGCGCGCTGCTGCGTCGCTGGGCCCGGGCGGCCGCAGCCTCCCGCTTGCTCAGGCAGCGGCTGGCTGAGGCCTCTGCAACGGTGGGGAGGATGCGCAGCGGCGCCGTGCTGGCGGCCTGGAGGGCTGCCGCCGTGGCAGCAGGCTCCAAGCGGCGGCGGCTGGCCTCTGCGGCGGCGATGCTGCGCGGCAACCGGGTCAGGGCGGCTTGGAACACTTGGCGGGAGGTCAGCGCCCGCCTGCCGTCCTCTGCAAGCCGCCTGCAGGCCCACTGCACCCTGCTGCCGCCAGCAACACCGCAATCTACACCCCAGGCAGCAGAGGCAGTTCAAACGATGGCCAAAGAGCATGTCTTTCTTTGCGCTCTTCATGCAAGGCTTCCTCTTAAGTGCAGGCATGTGGCTGTGCACGCAGGCGGCCCTGGCAGGTGCAGAGCAGCGGCGCCTGCTGCAGCGGGCGGCCGCCTTCCTCCGCGGCCGCGCCGTGCCCGCGGCCTTTGCAGCGTGGCGGGACGCGGTGGCGACGGCCAGCCGCCGGCGCGCGCTGCTGGCCCGGTGTCTGCAGGCGCTGGGGGCGCGCAGGGCGGCGGCTGCCTGGACAGCCTGGCAGGAGCATGTCACCGCCTCAAAGCTGGCACAGCAGGTCAGCCCTCACCTGGCTGGCAGTGTGCCGAGGGCAGCTGCGGCAGAGCATACTCAAGCAAGGCAATGGGTGAGCCAGAGGCAGCCACAGGAGCCGTCTTTTGCCTGTTCTCTCATCAGGCAGTTCTCATGCCTCGCGCAGAATAGCGCAGGCGAAAGCGAAAAGGCTGACACGACCAACGACTGGGCTGCAGGCGGCAGGCCACGCAGCCAGCAGCCTGGCCCGGCGCTGCTGGACAGCCTGGCGGACTCGCGCGGCCCTAGCAGCCGCGTGCGGCGGCATGATGCAGCGCCTGCAGCAGCGGCGGCTGGGCGCCGCATGGAAATCGTGGCGCAGCGCCGCCCGGGTGCGCGCTCTGCTCGCTGCCTTGCCTGTATCTGGAGCAGTGTCCTTCAGAGAAAAATATGTTTGTCTCTGTCTGTCAACAGGTCGACAAAGCATTGCCCGACTCTCATTCTGCAGTTTTCCCCTCGGACTGGCCAAAAGCCAGTCTGTACCAATGCTTGTTTCACCCAAGCAATTCTGCCTCCTGACCTTGGATCAAATGCCTGCAGAGCTCACGTGCGCGGCTGGCGGCCGCTGCGGCCCTGCACGCCCGGCTGCTGCCGCACAGCGAGCGCGCCCTCAAGCAGGCCGCCCTCGCAGCCCTCAAACGCCAATGGCAGGCCGCCGTCATGGCACGCCTGCTGCTGGCTCGCTGGCGCTGGCGCGGCGCCGCCGCCGCCTTTTGCCGTTGGCGCGGCTGGTGCGGGAGCGTCGCGGGCGCCAAGGCCCTGTTCTGCGCCAGGCTGGCAGCCCACATGCGCACCGTCCTCCTGCAGTGGAGGTGAGCTGTCATTCCACATGCCTCTGCCTGTGTGCCTGCTTCCTGGCGGTGCAAGCTGCCAGCAGTTTACTCCGCTGTGAGGAATGAGGAATGCACAGCAGCGTACCGGCCTGCCAGCGGCAGCGGCTGGGCGCCCACCACACTTATGCCTACGGCTCTGTCTCCAGCAGCCCCTCTGGCAGCCGTTCCGGTCTCAAGCCGTCCTTGTGTGGCATCGCAGCGCCATGGCAGCCAAGGCGGCAGAGCGGCACCACCAGACGACAGCCTGGCGGATGACGGCAGCAGCCAAAGGGCACGGCTTCTGCCGCAACGTTGACTATCTGGCCAACCTGTGGCTGGGCACGCGCAAGGCACAGCTGGCAGGGCCACTCGCGACGTGGGCAGCCCACGCCAGAGCCGTGCGGGTGCGCCCCACCGGCTGCTGCTTGCTACCGGCGCCTGCTGTGGTGTTTGCTTCACAGCAGAAACCTCATCCGGCCTGCCAGAAAGTCAGCAGCTCTCCAGCTCACTAGGGTGCCAGCAGCGCTCCAGCGGCTCTTTCGCCGAGTTGCTCGGCCACAAAGTTTGCTCAGCCCTGCGAGTGCCTGTGTAGCTGGAGGCTACCTCCGGTGGGCTTGACCTTGGGGCTCTCGAGGGTGATGGGGGATTCCGGCATATGGGTGCCGGTAAATACCCCCGGACAACAGAGCTTTTCCATAGAAGGGGTGAGCCTCGAGTCGCTCCCCTTACAGCCTGACCTGAAGCTGCGACTGCCGCCTGCAGGCGGAGCGGGTGGAGCTCTCGCTGGCGGCCGCACACTACGACCACCGTCTGGCCGCCTGCGCACTCTCCAGCTGGCGCGCCGGCGCGGCGCTGCGGGCTCGGCTGCGGCGGCTGCTGGCCAGCCACGTGCTGGGCCACGGCGCCGCTGCGCTGCGCGCCTGGCGGCTGGCTGCAGCCTGCTCCAAGGAGCTCAAGCGCCGCATCGCACAGGTGCCTCAGCCTCCCCAACACCTACTAGCTCCCCTGCGCTGCAAAGTTTGCGCGCGCTCGAGCACGCACCCGCCGGGCTCCCTGCAGCTGACTCGCGTCCCTGAGGTGAGTGGCGGCTCTGCAGGCGGCGCTGCTGAAGCTCAGCACGCTGCGCCGGCGCGCCTTTGCGGCCTGGGGCGGCGCGAGCCGCCGCAGCAAGGAGCTGCGGCAGCGCGTGGCGCTGGCGTTGGGCCGCGGACAGCTGGCCAGCCAGGCAGCTTGTTTGCATGCCTGGTGAGCCTTTCCCACAGTCACAGCCACTTTCTTGCAGCTCAAGTGGCAGGCAAGTGTAGACTGACTCTGCTTCTGCTGATCGCTGCAGGCGCATGCGAGCGGAAGCACAGGTGCAGCTGCGGCGAGCAGCTGCCGGGCTGCTGGTGCGGCGCTCGCAGGGCCTGGCAGTCAGCTGCCTGCGAGGCTGGCGGGCAGCAGCTGCGCGGAAGCGGCGGCAGCAGCAAGCGGTCTCCAGCGGCCTACAGAGGCACTACCTGGGCCGGACACTGAGACGATGGCGGGCCCTGTGCCTGCGCCACCGCCAGCTGCGGCAGCGGCTGGCAGACGTCCTCTCTTCCAGAGTGACTGCCTCAGCCCACAAGGTGCGCTGCCTTGCTCCAAAGCAAAGCACACCGGGGCTTTTCCTTCTTTGTCACAGGCCTTCCTGCAGTTTTGCGTCCGTGATGAGCGATAGACTTTGATGCTTTCTCAGGGCGCTTCCTCGGGACTCAGCAGCACAGCAAGCCGGCTGCTGCGCAGGTGCTCCTGGCCTGGAGGCGGCAGGCAGCCTGGCAAGTCGCGGCGCGCCTCAAGCTGGCTCCTGCTCTCGCCAGGGCAGCCGGCCGCAGCCAGGCCGCAGCCTTCCGCCTCTGGCAGGCCTGGGCCCAGGAGCGGGCCAGAGCCAGGCGCCTGCTGCGGCCCTGCCTGCTGCGCCTGCAGGCGCAGACGCTGGCCGCCGCCTTTGCAGCCTGGGCGGAGCGCTGCCGGCAGCAGCAGCGGCTGGGCGCGGCCGCACGGTCCTGCGTCCTGCAGCTGGCCCACCGCCACCAGGCGGCCGCGTGGCGGGCTTGGCGCGGCGCCGCTGCCGCAGCAGTTTGGAAGCGCGAGGCGACCGCTGCAGCCGATGCCAGGTCTGCTGCACCTGCAAGCTTGCTGCAGACGGCTTTCGAGGGCTGAGTCGAAGTTGCTGAGCATGTCTGAGGCTGCTGCAGGGCGGCTCGGCTGCGGCAGAGCGGTGCACTGGTGGCCTGGAGACAGGCAGCCCGCTTCAGCAGGCTCGGCCGCGAGGCGCTGCTGCGCATGCGCAACGCCAGGCTGGCGGCCGCCTGGCAGGCCTGGCGGCACTCTGCCCGCCTGCGCCGGCTGGGGCGCGCTGCGCTGGCCCGCCTGCAGCACGCCAGGCTGGCCGCAGCGCTGCAGGCGTGGCAGCAGGCACCCGCCGTTGCTGCGGCCCAGCGGCAGGCGGCCGACGCCGCCTGGGAAAGGTCTGCTCTGCCAGCCCACGCAACAAGCGCATGCTTATACACTAAGCACGTTGGGCACAAACAGGGCACAGAAACGCGTGTGCAGAGGTGCCAGGCTTCCTTCACCCCACGGCTTTGTGTGATACATGCAATGAGGCCTGCTGTGCTGTGCGCTGCAGGCACTCCAGGCTCAGGGTGGGCGCCGCGCTGCTGGAGTGGCACAGAGCCGCTCACCTGGGCAAGCTGGGCGGTCGGGTGCTGGCCCGGCTGCGCGACGCCAGGCTGGCGGCCGCCTGGCAGGCCTGGCAGTTCTCCCATCACCTGAGGAAGGCCGGGCGGAGGGCGCTGGCTCGTCTACGCAATGCCAGGCTGGCTGCTGCTTGGCGGGCCTGGCAAGCCGTCGCCAGCGAGCGCGCGGCGCTGAGGAGGCGGCTTGCCGGCCTCCAGCTGGCTGCAAAGCACCGCAGCCGGGCCGCAGTGCTGCTGGTCTGGCGGGAATGGGCGCGGCCGCACGCGGCAGCCCGGCGGCTGCGGCAGCAGAGCCAGCGCCGGCTGCTGGCCGCCGTCTGGCCAGCCTGGCGCGGGCGCAGCGAGGCTGGCAGGTCCGCGCGGCAGCGGCTGGCGGCGGTGCTGGCAGACTTGGCTCCGGGCCGGGCCGGCAGGGTCTTCTCTGCCTGGCGTGCCACCACCGCCTCCCGGCGCCGCGCTGCCGAGCTCTGCCGGGTGGAGCTCCTGCCCGCAACTCACTCCTGAAAGCACACGCGGCAGAGCTGAGCGCGGCTGAAAGCAGCGTAGCCTGGGTGACTCCAATTGCCAGCAGCGCTCTGACAGCGCGCTGTGCCTGCCAGGGCGCCCTCTCGCGCCTGGCAAGCCGCCAGCTGGCTGCGGCCTGGGCCAGCTGGCGGGAGAAGGCGGCCAAAAGCGCGCGCCACCGGTCCCTGCTGGCGGCCGCCGTTGCTCGGATGCGGCACGCGCAGCAGCACGCGGCGCTGCAGGCCTGGCGGGCCGCTGCAGCAACACACGCCCGCGAGCGCGCCGCCCTGCAGGCCGCCGCTGTCAGGCTCGCCAAGCGGGTGAGCCTGAGCGCATGTGGCCACCACAAGTTGGAAGCGCCCCTCCCATACTTGTGAGCTTGCAAGGGAAGGGCACCTCCTCACCAGTTGTTTGCCATGTAGGGCATGGCTGCGGCGTGGGCTCAGTGGCGGCAAGCCTGCCAGCAGCGGCGCTGGAAGCAGGAGGCGGCCGCATCCGCGCTGCGCATGTGGCGCCACCGGCAGACCTTGGCAGCGCTGCGGCAGTGGGTCGCTGCGACGGCAAGCGCGGCCGCC
Source organism: Trebouxiophyceae sp. KSI-1 (assembly GCA_003568905.1). Classification (NCBI taxonomy): domain Eukaryota; kingdom Viridiplantae; phylum Chlorophyta; class Trebouxiophyceae; species Trebouxiophyceae sp. KSI-1. The sequence continues at coordinate 25,383 of BHFV01000060.1, read as the reverse complement.
GAGCGGGAGCTGCAGCGGCGGGCGGTGCTGCGCTTCATGCACTCTCGGCTGGCCCAGGCGAGCCGCCCTGCTGGACGCATTGTTCATACGAAAATGGCACTGAGTCGTCCACTCTCCAGGGACTTGGGTGCCTTCAAGTACAGGTGCCTGAGGCTCGGCCTGCCTTGTTTGTTCCAGGGCTTCCAGGCGCTGGCCGGCTACGCGCGCTGGCAGGCGCGCCGGCGGCAGCAGACGCTGGCGGCGGACGCGTTCGCTCGCGCACGTGCGCTGCAGAAGTGCTTCGCGGCGCTGCGCCGCTCGGCCGCGGCGCAGGCGGCTGCCAGACAGCGGCTGCAGCGTGCGGTGGCTCGGCTGCGTGGTCTAGCTGCGGCCAGAGCGCTGGCCAGCTGGCGCCAGACAACCAGTCAGGCAGCCGGACGCCGACAGAAGGTGGGCCCCTCCCACACTGCGCTGCGGTCCTAGAGGCGTCCATTCCTGCTCCGTGTCTGTGCTGAGTCGCGAGCGGCCGCAGGTCATGCTGGCTGCGGCAGCCCGGCTGAGCCGCGGCAAGGCCGGCGCCTTCCGGGAATGGCGCCTCTGGGCGCAGCAGCGGGCGCAGCTCAAGCAGGCAGTCAGCGCTTACTGCGCGGTGCGGCAGGGCCGTGCGCTGCGCGCCGCCTTTGCTTGCTGGCGCAGGCTGCAGAGACAGGCTGCAGCTGCGCGGGCGGGCGCGGCCAGGCGACGGCGGGAGCTGCTGCTGCTGGGCCTGGGCGGCTGGCGGCACCGGCTCGCAGTCGCGCAGGCTGCGGCCCTCGGGCGGCAGAAGCAGGCCGGCACGGCCGCCAGGCAAGCCTGCTGCAAGCGCAGGCGCCTGCCAGCTGCCAAGCCGCGACCGCCTTCATCTGGGAAGTGATTGCCAGACTGTTCGTGCCGCAGGCTGCTGCTCGCCTGGCGCAGCCGGTGCCTCGAGTCGGCTGCCAAGCGGCAGCGGCTGCGGGCGGCGGTGCAGTGCTGGCGGGGCGCGGAGCAGCGCCGCGCCTGGCGCGCCTGGCTGGCCTGGGTGCATCTGCGCCGGCTGGGCGACAGCCTGTCGGCCGGCCACGAGGTCGGCTGCTGCCGCCTCACCGCGTCTCCACATCGCAGTCCTTCAAGCAGCCCGCAGCCGAGGCGGAGCTGGCTGACTTGTCTGCCTGCGTCTGCTGCAGAGGCGGCAGCTGGCGGCGGTCCTGCGGGACTGGCGACAGGCGGCGCTGCACGGGGTTCGGCTGCGGCGCGCGGCGGCGCTCGTGGCGGAGGCGTGCGACCGCGGCCGGGCGGCCGCCGCGCTGGCGGCCTGGGCGGACGCGCCGCGGCGGCGGCAGCAGAGGCGGGCGGCGACGCTGCGGGCGGCGCAGATCCTGCTGGCCGGCTGCGTGGCCCGCTGCCTGGTGGCATGGCACATCCACACGCAGGCGAGGGGCTCGCTCCTCCAAAGAGCAGCTGCCGCCGGCGGCAGTCAGTCTGCCGGCAAAGCAGCACTGAGCCTCCGCGGATGCACGGCAGCCGCCGCTGCAGTGTGTGCCATGACCACGTACTTCTGCTGAATCTGAGGCAGATAAGATTGCGCGGCTGCAGGCCCTGGCAGTCAAGCGGGCGGCCTTCCAGCGAAAGCAGCAGGCGCTGCAGGCCGCGCTCGCGATCGGGGAGGCCATCGCGCGCCGCCGCCGGCGGGAGCTGTGGCTTGCGAGCCTGCGCGTGTGGCGGCGCCAGGCTGTCATCGCCGGCAGCCTGCGCTGCCTGGTCGCCCGCCGCAGCGCAGCGCAGCTGGCGGCCTGTCTGGAGGCGTGGAGCCACACGGCTGTGGCCAGGGTGAGGCACTGCCTGCCGCAGGGTTCCCCAGCTGAGTGCGTTGTTGCAAGATAGTATGAGTGGGAGAGAAGCAATCGATGCCTGGCCACTGCGGCAGCTCCCCAAAGGGGTTGTTACCTTGCATGAGAAGCCACGTCTGATGCAACTTGGAGCGTGTGCAGGCGCAGCGTCGCTGGCAGAACGCGCTGGCGAGGGGTCATGCGGCAGCTGCAGCTGGTAGGTCGGCGCTGCGGCGCTGGCGTGCTACCGCGCTGGCCTGCAGCATGCAGCGGGAGGCGCTGCTGCAGCGGGCCCTGGACATCGACTGGGACCGCACGCAGCGTGCGACTTGCATCCCTGTTGCCACATCATCTCGCTCTGGCTCTGGCTGGTGAGATAAGAGCTTGGAGCATCCAGAAAGGCACATCCAGCTGTGCTGCCGTGGTCCAGGCCAAGCCTTCGGAGACTGGCGCCTGGCCGCAAAGCAGCGGCGGCGCGGGCGGCGGGCGCTGCTGGCCGCCCTGCGCTCCGTCGCGGCCGCTGCGGCCCGACAGCGCGGGCGCCAGGCGCTCGCGGAGTGGGCCTGGGAGGCCGGGCGGGCGCGTCGCGCGCGCGCCAAGGTGCAGCGCCACCTCGCGCAGCGGCGCGCGACGCGGCGGCAGCGCTGCTTCCTCGTCTGGGCTGCGTATGTCGCGGCGCTGCAGGCGGAGCCGCGGCAGGACGCCTTCAGCAGCCCCCGCAGCCCCCAGGCCAGTTTGTCCACCGTCCCCTGATCTCAGCCCGCTGTTTGGAAGCCTGACGGATTTGAAGTCGAGATGGACAGCCTCGTGCGGGTTTTCAATCGAAGATTGCCGGGTGCCCCCGCAGGCTGACCGGCAGCTGGTGCGCCGCATGGCGCTGCTCGCGGGCGGCGCGGCCTCTGCCCGCAACACCGCGGACCAGGACGTGAGCGGTGGCGTGCCCGACTCGCCCGGGCGGGCGCGCGCCGCGCTGCTGGCCGCCCGCCGCAGGCGCTACCTCCACCAGTGCGCCCCTCCCTCCAGAACAGCAGCAGCATAAGCAGCTGGCGTTTCGCACGCTCTGAGAGGCTGGCTGCATGCAGGGACGGGGCAGGCTTGGGGCCAAGCGCCGCCGGGGCAGGGGACCGTGGCGATGGCGAGGACGCCTGGGAGTGGGAGGCCGCCCGGGACTGAGCCCTGCAGCAATCAACTGTGTGGCGCTCCTTACAGCCGGCTGCGCTTTGTGCACGACTCGCCGGGAGGGCAGTGGGGGCGGGCACGCGCCCCTCCCGCCGCCTCTCACAGCACAGTGCAAGGAAATACCTTTCCTCCTGCGTTGTTTCGTTCCGTGTGGATTCGGCGCTGCCGCGAGCGTGCGCCCACGCCTCCGCCCTGTGATGGCGGGCGGCGCCGCCGGCAGCGCTATCTAGGTCGGGCCTGCCTGGCCCGCAGCGGCTGGCGCAATAAAAACAAGGCCCGCCGGCACTGGCGGCGGCCGGCAGCCAGGCAGCGGCCAAAGCAACGCCCGCGGGCCTATCACTCCCTATCAGCAGACTCCCAACAGGGTGGCAAGCAGCGGCTGCCCGGGCAGCTGTCAGCTGCTGCCTCACTCCTTCTTCTCCTCGGAGCTGCTGCCGGCCTGGCCCTCGCCCTGCTGCTGCTGCTGCTGCTGCTGCTGCTCCTGGCCGGCCTTGGAGATGGCCTCCCCGATCTTCATCGTCGCCTTGTTCAGCTCCGAGATCTTGGACCGGATCTCCTCGGCCGAGCCGCTCTCCAGGCTGCCGCGGACCGCCGCCACCGCGGCCGTGATCTCGTCCGCCACCGCCTGCGACGGACAGGCGGGAGTTAGGGCATTCTTAGGGGTTTTCGAATGCTGGTGTTTGGGTGCTTTCAGGGTGCTAAAAAGGGGTTCAGGATCCTCATGTGGTCCCTTGCCGGGGCTGCCCGAGCGGCTGCGCGGCTGTGGCCTGATGTCGGCACGGCAGCGGCGGCTAGGGTTCAGGGTGAGGGTTTGAAGCCCTAAACCCTCACACTTCCAATCCTTCAGCTACCCCATCAGAAGCCGGAGGGCCTTCCGCCGCTGTCTAGAGCGGGTAGATGGGGAAAACCAGCAACCAAACAGGCTGTGGGAAAAACCTCGGAAAAACAGTATTGGAAAGGGAAAACCGAGGCTAAACTCGCTCTCAGCTTGCGGCAAAATTGGGGGCAAGGCTGCTGAATGCAGCGCGCGTGCGCGCACCTGCGGCACCTTGTCCCGGTACTCTCCCAGGCTCTTCTCGGCGGAGTAGACGGCGGTCTCGGCCTCGTTCTTCGCCTCTATGGCCGCCTTGCGCGCGCGATCCGCCTCGGCAAACTGCTCGCCCTCACGCACCATCTGCTCCACCTGCTCCTCGCTCAGCCCGCCGCTGCTCTTGATGCTGATGCTCTGCTCCTTGTTGGTCGCCTGCGCTCGGCAGCGGGGGCCGGCTTCCGGTCAGCTTCCGGTCAGCTACCGGCCGCGTGCGGCGCAAACTAACAGGCTGTCCTGCCTGCCGCCTGCTGCAGGGCTGCACTCACACCCCTCTGGAGGGGCAAGGGGGACCGGCCTTGGTTCTGTTTCTGCCCCGAGTTTCTGCGGCTTTGTCTGCTGTGGCAAGGAGCAAGGAGCCGTTGTGTTTTGGGTTGCATAAGAGCGTTTGCTCTGGAGAGCTGTTGAGAACCATCACACTGCTGCCGCATCAAGAGTGTGTAACGACGGGCTTGTACCCAAAGTCCAAAACCCTGAAGCGTCGCAGCAGCAGCAGCAGCGGGCAGAGCGGGACGGGAGCAGCAGTGCTGCCCGTGGGGAAAAACAGGAGGGGGCTTTCTGACCCTTCAGGTCGTAGAGCAGGAGGTCGCTGCGGCACACTTGCTGGACGGGCGACGGCCAAAGACAGGCTGTCCGCAGGAACGCGAGCACAGGGGCACTGATGCGCGCGGAAAGGGGAAAGTACCTCCCCGAGAATTGTGGAAAAGTGATGGGCAAAACGTTTCTCAAGGATCAGAAGGCCGAATTTGTCCGGGGAATGATGTGTGCATTTCAGAAATGCAGAGAAGAGTAGAATTTCTGAAAGGCCCTTGCATGTCGCCCGCGTCAGTGCGCAGGAGAGGGGGGGGGGGGGCACCTTGTCCTTGGCGGACACCTTGACGATGCCGTTGGCGTCGATGTCGAAGGTTACCTCGATCTGCGGCAGGCCGCGCGGCGCGGGCGGGATGCCCTCCAGCTCGAACTGGCCCAGCAGCTTGTTGTCGGCCGCCATCTCGCGCTCGCCCTGCGGCGCAGTTACGCGCGGGAGTTACAACCTCGCAGCGCGTCATGAGCAGCAGGAGAAACGGGAGCGTGGCGGAAACCGCTGGTGACGTGAATTCACCAGGGGACAGGCTGGTAGGCGGCAGGCGTGCCGGGCAGCTCAGCAAGGTTGAGTGGCTTGAAGTGAAGGGAAGGGGGGGAGGGGGGGGNNAAGACCTGCGCCTTCTTGGCCGGGATGGTAGTGTTCCTGCGCGGGGGCAAGCGCGCGATCTTAGGCTTTTGAACTAGGGTGCTCCAGACCCTGAAGACCCTACAGCAGGTCCCGGCCGCCCGACGATCCCTCGCTGCCTGGCTGCGTTTTCTATTTGGGCGACGGTTGGGTGCCGGGGAACCTAAATCACGGGCATCCAGACGGGGCTGACGGCAAAGGAAGCAGGGCAGGAGTGCGCCTGTTGATGAGGCGGGTGAAAACCCCGCCCAGGGTCTCGATGCCGAGCGACAGCGGCGTCACGTCCAGCAGCAGCAGGTCCTTGATGTCGCCGCGCAGCACGCCGCCCTGCGAGGGTTTCAATCAGGGTTTCATCAGTCACCTGCCAGTCGAAGCAATCCCCCCAAGAAGGCAGACGCGAGCGGCAGGGGGCCTGCCACGCCTCCCTGCGACTTTCCGGGAGTCCTGCACAGGGATGCCAGCATTTTCTTTCACAAAAAAACACCCGCTGGCCCAGTTTTGCCGCCCTGTTTTCCCAAAAGCCGGGTTCAAATGGAACACCAGGGGCGGCCGCGCAGCAGCCGGCTGGCTGCCCCACGAAGGGCCCCCGCGAGACCCCCACCTCGAGACACCCCAGCACAGCAGCAGCAGCAGCCGCCGCCTGGAGCTTCACGGCTGAGCGCTCAGTCCCTAGCATCTCGACCCTGAACCCCAAAGCCCGAGAGAAGCGGCCGCAGCCGCGGGGCGTCCGGAGCAGGGGAGCGGCGCGGCGGCAGAGGCAGCGCCTGGCAGGGGGGAGGTGGTGGGGATTCTAGACCTGGATGGCGGCGCCGCAGGCGACGACCTCGTCGGGGTTGACGCCGCGGGAGGGGTCGCGCGAGAAGAGCTCCTTGACGATCTCGTTCACCTTGGGCATGCGCGTCTGGCCGCCGACCAGCAGCACCTCGTGGATGTCGCCTGCGCCCACGCCGGCATCCTTCATGCAGTCGCGGCACGGCTGCTTGGTGCGGTTGAGCAGGTCCGCCACGAGCGACTCGAACCTGCGGCGCGTGCGGCGGTTACGGTATGTATCTGATATGGCGGTTACGCGACGTAACTGATGCGGCAGTTACGGATTGTAACTGATGCGGCGGGGCTCGGGCCGCGACGGGTCGGGTGGATGTGGCGGCGGCAGAACAGGAGCTCGACGGGAGCCGGACAGAACGGTGGGCTCCATGACATTCCCGACAAGCGACTGGTCGAAAAGAAGGCGGAATGTTTTTTTGTATTATGGTTTTTGGTTTCGCCAGTTTATCCACAGCAGCGACCGCCTCGAGCCCCCCTGGCGGCTGAAAACCGGCTCGACTCACCGCCTTTTTCCGGACCAAACCCTGGCCCTGACCCTCGACCGAGAAACCCCTCAAAACACACCCCAGGAGATTCGGATGAGACGTGGGAGGGGGGTGGTGCCCCGCACCGCGCGCGGGAGATGCTCATGCTCAGGTGCTTGGCACCCGACGCGTCCGCCGTGATGAAGGGCAGATTGATGTCCGTGTTGGTCGCACTCGACAGCTCGCACTTGGCCTTCTCGGCCGCCTCGCGCAGCCGCTGCACCGCCAGCCTGTCCTTCGACAGGTCGATGCCCTGCGGCCGCGACAGGGCTTGAAGGGTTAGGTTTCGTAGGGTCTCGGGTCGACGGACGGGCAAGGGAGGCGCTCGGTTTCCGAGCGAGGGCTCGAGCCGGCACGGGCGCGCGGCGCAGCGGCCCGGAAAGGCTGCAGAGGCTGCTCATGCTTGGAATGCGCCTGATGCTGCCGCTGCCGCTGCTGCTGCTGAGGATCTCCTTCCGCCGGCCGAGCCCAGCCTGTTTGCCTACAGGGGACCAGCAGGCCTGCCCCGGGGGGAGTGCGCCGCAGCGAGCAGCAGCTGCCAGGGCGGCTCCCCCCACCCTAGCCGCCCCTGCCCGTCTGCTCTAGGCTGGGGGCCATCGGAGGGACAGAGGGGCGCGCGCGCGTGCCTGCTCCTTTTTGAACTCGGCGATGATGTGGCCCAGCAGCGCGTTGTCAAAGTCCTCGCCGCCCAGGAAGGTGTCGCCGTTGGTGGCCTTCACCTCAAAGACGCCGCCGCTGATCTCCAGGATGGAGACGTCAAAGGTTCCACCCCCGAGGTCGTACACGGCCACAGTGCCCTCCTTTTTGTCGGCGCCGTAGCTGAGCGCGGCCGCCGTCGGCTCGTTGATGATGCGACGGACCTCCTGCGGACAGGGGAGGGGGCGGCGGCCGCGTTCGGTGCCCTGGCCCTTTGGCTCGCGAAGAAACCCGCACATTCCTGGAGCAGCGGCTGTGAGAGCGTCCAGAGAGAGGCGAGAGAGTGGCTGAAGGGGGGGGGGGGGGTCAATTGGCCGTGCCGGGCACCGGCCTCAGCCGCCAGCGGGGGGGCACAGCGGTGCAAGAGAGAGCTGCTGCTGCTGCCGGCGCAGCTGCCGGCTGCACTGGCAAGGCCCAAGCAGCTGCGCCGGTGCGCCAGCCTGTCTTCTGGCTCCGAGCAGCCGCCTGCTGCTGGCTGGCGCTCGGCGCTCGGCGCTCGGCGCTCGCCAGCCGTCCAATGCAGAGTCGTTCGTTCAAAGCCTCTCAAAAAAACTCCCCTCCTTCCAGACAGACGGCTTTTCAGGTCCCCTGAGTCGGGTGCGGCGCAGGGGCCCCACCAGGCCGGCGATGCGCCCCGCGTCCTTGGTCGCCTGGCGCTGGCTGTCGTTGAAGTAGGCCGGCACGGTGATGACCGCCTCGCTGACCGGGTGGCCCAGGTACGCCTCCGCGTCCGCCTTGAGCTTCTGCAGCGTGAAGGCGCCGATCTGGCTGGGCGAGTACTTCTTGCCGTCCGCCTGCAGGGGGCCAGCGGCGAGCGCACTTCAGTAGTCTACGTCGACTTCATCAGTAGTCTGCCTGCGTCCGAAAATTCCTTGTCTCCTGCCGTCCCTGTTCTTCATCCCTTTGCCACGCTCTTTCGTCAAGTAATTTTTGAGCGCTGCGGGGCTGTTTGTTCTGCCGGACTGCCCAGAGCTCTGTGTCCCCCTTCAGAACAGCCTGGGCACGGCTGCGCCGCTTCTCGGAGCCCTGCCAGGGACCACGGAGGGGGGTTGCTCGCCTCGACCCAGGCGTCGCCGTTGTCCGCCTTCACCACTTTGTAGGAGACCGTCTGCAGGGGCAGCGGGCGGCGCGGGCGTGAGCCCCATGGACTGCTGCGGCTCCGAGCAGGCAGCGCCCCACACGGCAGGCACAGAGACGCTAGGCGCTCTCTGCATGTCGTTTTAAACTACAGGGCGGGCAGTGCACATGCTGAGCAGGCAGGTAAGCAATACAAACCATAACAGTGAAGACGCCGCTCCAGTCGGGATGGGGAAGCTTGAGTTGCTGCGCATGTTTTCAAGAGCTTTTGGTGGACGGCGACAGAAAGGTCATGCCTGGGCCTCCTTGCTGACGAGCGAGTCGTCGAATTTGCGGCCGATCAGGCGCTTGGTCGCGTAGACCGTGTTCTGCGGGTTGGTCACCGCCTGCCGCTTGGCCGGCAGGCCGACCAGGCGCTCGCCCTTGTCAGTGAACGCCACCACGGACGGCGTCGTGCGCGCGCCCTCCGCGTTCTCTATCACCTTGGCCGCCTGCACTGTCCGGCGCCCGCCCTCATGCGGCTGCTGCAGGCCCGGGAGCTGCTGCCGTCTCGCAGCACTGGGCACTGGCTGCCCGGCAGACAGCCGACGAAATGGCTGCAGGCGACAGACACGTATTTGTGGGGCGCGGGAGGGGCGCTGGCTCCCACCTTGCCCTCCATCACGGCAACGCACGAGTTGGTGGTGCCAAGGTCGATACCAATGATCTCGTTTCCAGCCGCCCGGGCCGCGCTCGCGCTGCGGGCGCACACGCCCAGGCACTCAGTACTGCTGCCCGTGCCTGTCGGTGCACTCGCCCACACACGGATGGCTCGTTGCGCGCACCTGAAAAAGCGCTCGCCGCCGGCGAGCCGCCTGCGCCCCAGCTGGGACGCCAACGTTCGCAGCATGGCTGCCGATCTTCTGTTGCCTCTCTCCTCTCTTGAGTCGATGTGATGACCAGGCGGCGTGGCCGTCGAGACCTAACCTGCGTTCTGGAAGCAAGCGTGCGACGGCGCGAGCTTCATCGACTACTTTACACGCCTGCCGGATTGCGTCAATGCGTATTTACACTTCTAATCAGCTCTGCGACGGGCTCTTCGGCCGGCGCACGCGCACTGGCCTGCGTAAGCGTGAGCTGCGGCATGCACATTTGGCATTCGGTCCCGGTTGTGCAGTCAGCAGCCTGATGCAGCCGCACACGCCTCTACTAGAGCTTTGGCTACCTATTTCACACGTTTGATCGCATCTTGGCCGTTGTAGCCGGCTCAATGGCGATTGTCCTGCGGCATGCGGGTGCTGCTTCTGAAACAAGCAATCGAGCCATGCAGCTGATGATGCAGCAGGGGCATTGTGCTAACGATGCAATGTGACTGCCTCAAATAATTGTATAGAGCAACAGTCGACATCCACATCTTGCATCAGCATGCATTGCTCCCGTCAACGGGCAGGTCCAGCTTCATGGCTGCTCCCTCCGCTGGGTCGCAGTCAGCCACACGGCGCTGCAGCTTTGAGCACGCGAAACAATCGAAAAGGCGCGCGCGGCCCTATGTGCTGCCGGCGCAGCATTTTGCTGGGCCCAGCAGCACCGTGCCACACGCACAGCTAAAGCTTGCAGCACCCGTATCAACCCGTGGTCATTGAAAGTGCGGCCCGGCGGCGCGACCGCGACCGGGCAGCATGTCGCTCGCCGGCTGCATAGACGCTGAGCTGCTGGACGCCGACAGCTCGGACGCGCCGGCGAGCTCGGCGGCTTCAGAGGACGTGGTCGACATCACGGAGGCGGAGATAAGCGTGGGCCGGCTGCAAGCTGCAGTACGCGTGCTGCTGCAGGGCGTCGGCGAGACGCTCGACCGCGAGGGGCTGCGAGACACGCCCAAGGCGCGCCCTGCCGCCTGGCCAGCGTGCTGCACCGAGCAGCAGCGTGCCGGGAGCGCGCTGAGCCGGTCGACTGCGCTGCAGAGGGTGGCGAAAGCCTGGATAGAGGCGACGGAAGGCTACAGGCAGAGCGTGCACGGGTGAGATGCGCACCTCCGCCGTGCGACCACCCGACCCACGTGCTGTCTCGGCACTGCAAAACGGAAACCAGGCCATGTGCTGAACAAAACGCAGCAGCGCCGCTGCTGATTTTGCCACCCACCAACTGCTTGCGCCTGCAGCGTGCTGGGAGGCGCGCTGTTCCATGAGCCAGGCAGCAGCGGGCGGGAGGACGGCATGGTCATCGTGAGGGACGTCGAGTTCGCCTCGACCTCCGAGCACTCCCTGCTCCCCTTCTTCGGCCGCTGCCACATCGCCTACGTGCCTAGGCGCGGCCCCTCCTTCCCCCGGCCCCTACCCTTTGCCTCAATGCGCCAGAAACCTCCCAGCACTCGGCGGCACAATCTGCAAATCCTGGGCCTCGTTCAGCCGGCAGGAGCTCCGCGTGAAAGCATCGGCACGAACATCTTGCCTCGCTTGGGTACCCTCCAAGTGACTGACCGTCAGCGCCCTCTCACCGGCGCTTCAACCCACCACTGACCCCCCACACACTCGACCGAGGCTGCCCCGGCCCGGCCGCAGGAACGGCGTGGTGCTCGGCCTCAGCAAGGTCGCGCGCCTCGCGCGGCTGATGGCGCGGCGGCTGCAGAGCCAGCAGCGCCTGACCGACCAGCTGCTGGAGGCCTTCCAGGCTGAGGTGCAGCCCTTTGGCTGCGCGGCGATGGTGGAGGCGACCCACCTGGACGGCGGCGGCCGGCGGCAGACCGCGGCCGCTCTCGGCTGCTTCCTCGAGCCCCGCGCCGCCTTCATGCAGGCACCGCCCCCTCACCCAACCGCCTGACCGGCCGCGGCCTGGCATGCGCGGGTGTCGCCCTGCACCAACCCTCGCAACTCGGCGGCTCGGCCATGAGGCTGAGAGCCTCACCGCCGCGCCCCCGCAGGAGTTTCTGTGCCTGCTGGGGGCGGCGCCTGTGCCGGAGGGGGAGGCCGCCATGCAGGCCGAAGAGCAGCAGCAGCCCGGCAGCCCCGCGGACGCCAGCCCGCGAGCAGTGGCAGCCTTCCCGGCGAACAGCGGCTCTCCCGGCAGCAGCCCGGGCAGCCTGACGGCAGAGCGGCAGCGGGAGCACATGGCGGCCGCGGTGGAGGCGATGCTGCGGGAGGTCGGGGAGGATCCGGGCAGAAAGGCGAGCCCTCCTGAAAGCGAGAGGGGTGAAAAGAGAGGTCGGCTGGAAGGCTGGCTGCGGCCGGCCGAGCCTTTCGAGCCGGGCCTGCCCACGAGCTGCGGGCACGCAAGAACCAACTGCTGTCGCTGCTCGGGCCGAGTGGGGCAGCTCTTCAGCAGCCACGCTCGCTCTCACGAGGTCTGCCGAGCGGCGTGCCCTGAGCCCTGCTGCTGCTTGCTGCGCCTGCAGGGCCTGGCGGGCAGCGCGGGCCGCTACGTGGCGCACCTGCTCGCGTCGACGTCAGGGCAGCCGGACTGCGTGCCGCGGCAGCCCGCCGCGCCCTCCCCCGGCTGGCCAGAGGCGCCCGCCGTGGAGCTGCGGCTGGCCTTCGCCTCGCAGTGCGAGCACCACCTGCTGCCGTTCCAGGGCAGCCTTCAGGCGCGGCCCCCGGCCCCCATGCCCGGCCACATTGCTCTTGCGCCGAGGCTTCAAGGAGGCCAGCTGCCTCATCTCGCTGCGCCTGCTGCCGCCAACTGCAGCTGTGCCTGCCTGCACATGTGGGGGGTCGCTGCTGCGGCGGTTCCCAGAACCCGCGCTGCTGCTGCGCGCTGCAGGTCATCTCGCTGCCGCGGCGCGGCTGCCCTCCCCTGACGCGAGAGGCGGCGGCGGCGGCGCTGCAGCGGGTGTCGCGGCGCCTGCAGCTGCAGGAGCGGCTGACCGCGCAGCTGGCGGACGCGCTGCACGCGGCGGCGGGCGCGGAGGGCACGCTGGTGCTGTGCTCTGCGCGCCACATGTGCATGGTTGCGCGCGGCATAGAGGCCCGCGCCAGCAGGACCGTCACGCTCGCGGCCCGCGGCCGGCTGCAGAGCGACGCGCCGCTGCGGGCGCGCGCGCTCGCGCGGCTGCAGGCCGCCGCGGCCGCGGGCTGCGACTGCTAGCCTCGCTCTCTGCTCCCACGAGGTTCCGTGCCATTTCGGTTCGCGCAGCCACGTGCGCTATGGCCGTCTGCGCGTCCTGGTTTAATGGCATGCGGCTGTGGCGGCCGCACCAACGACCCTCTTGACAATTTAGCGTTTCCGAACGCATGTGACACCTGCCTCTCCTCAGCCTGCCCGCTGTGCGTGTGCACTCGTGCACGGTGGGAGCAACATCAGCCTTACACACTCGCATCGCAACCATCAGCCCAAGCGGCCGCCCCCCCTCGGACCCCCGCAGGCACAGCGACATGCACTCGCAGGCGGCGGCTGTTGCAGCCGCGGGCTGGCCTCCGCCCAGCAGGCGCGCCACGTGGCGCCCCTCAACGGCGATCCGCTGCTGCGGACTCGCGACTCAGCCGAGCGTCGGGAAGGCGCTCGAGTCGTTGATGGCCGGCGCCGGGCCGTCGCGCCCGCGGCCCCTGCCGCTGCTCGGGCCGGCGACCGGCGGCCTGCGTGCGGCACAGCAAGCCCACGTCGGCGCATGCTCCCGGCTGGGGTGGTCTGGCGTGAGCAAGCCCACTCAAGCACACTCTCCGCCTCCTTGCCCCCTTGCAGGCAGAGCGGCTCGCGGACTGGCAGCTGTGGGACGCTTGGGCAGGGAGCACACCTGTCGGCAGGGCCCCGCCCGCGGCCGCCGTAGCCGCCGCGGCCAAAGCCGCCGCGGCCGTTGGCGTCGCCGTCGGAGCGGCGCGGCGGGCGGTCCTCGCGCTCGGGGCGGTCGTCGCGCCTCGGCCTGCGACAGTTACATCCCGTCAGCCGACGTAACGGCTGCATCCAGCCCACGTAACTATCCTTGCCCTGATGACTGCACGCGAGCTTCTGCCTCCACGCAGGGGCAGCGAGGCCACGCCACGCTGGAAGTGCAGCTCCACAGCGGTGAAGTGGCGCTGCGGGTGGGGGGGCAGGCGCGCCTGTCGCCGCCGCGCCCACCGCGGCCGCCGCGGCCGCCCCTCTCGCCGCGGGGCTCGTCGGTGCCGACCCTGAAGGCGGTGGGGAGGATCTCCTTCTGCGGGGGAGCGAATTGCGAAAAACCTCAGCCAGCTGGCAGGTGTCGAGCTTGCTTTGGGAGTGCTGTGTTGCCATGGGCAGCAGGCAGTGCTGCGGGCTGGATGCTGAAGGTACGCACGCGGCAATCAGAGCTTGGTCGACAGGAAAGGGCGGGCGGACCTCCTTGCGCGTCTTCTCAACTGCGCCCGACTTGCGGCCACCGATCGCCTTCTTGGTGGTCAGCTCCAGGTCGTTCTCCGGCTCGGCCGCCTTGCCCTTGTACGCGGTCATCCCCTCGAACGCCGCCGTGTCCGCCTTGGCAACCGTCGCCGGCTTCTTGTTCAGCCCCTTGATCCGCTCGGCGCGCAGCTTCTCGTACTCCTCGAGCGTCATCTCCTCCTTCTCCGGCTCCGCCGGCTCGCCGGCCTCCTCCGCCGCGTCGCCCTCGGCGGCGGGCGCATCCGCCTTCTCGGCGGCGAACTCGGTGTCCGCCTTCCTGCGGGGCGGCGCGGCGCGACGACCTCAGCATCCGATCGGCTGTCCCGCTGTCGGACGCGGAGCTGGGGTCGGGATGCGGGGCGGAATGCGCACTCCTCCTCGCCGACGGCGCCCCAGTTGCCCTTGCCAGCGCCCTCGCGCTTCTCGGTCTCGTGACTGCAGCACTAGCACCACGCGGCTCAGTTTCGGTTGTGCGCGGAGGCTGGGACGTCCGCTTTGCGGCGGCGCATGGGCTGCCTCAAATGTCATGCCCAGATCGAAGCAATCGACGAGGCCAGGGCGCCGCACCCGCGGCCAGTGCCGTCCTGGCGGTCGTCTCGCCGCCGCCCGCCACGGCCGCCGCCACGGCCGCGGCCACCACCGCGCCCGCGGCGCTCCCCGTCAGCCAGCTCGCCGGCATCGCCAGCGTCCTCGCGGGGGCCGCGCTCGCCGAAGCGCCCGCCCCGGCCGCCACGGCCGCCGCGGCCCTCGCCACGCCCACCGCGACCGCCCGCGGGGCCGTTGCTCGCGCCCTTCAGCCGGGCCTCGACACTGGCGGCGACGGCAGTCGCCGCTGCATCACGCACACACAAGCCGCCTCAGGTTGGGCGGTCCGGCGGCGAAAGCGCTGCTGGACTCCGAGGTGCTCGCTGAACGCCCGCCGAGCGCTCGAGGGGCTTCCAAACGGGCGCAGGCGCTGGGTCGGCTGGCAGGGATGCCTGTGCTGGGGGCAAGAGTGGCCAAGCCCGTGCTGCGCCGTATCCATCAACACCGATGTCGAGCCAGGCTCTCCGGCGGAAGGCTGGCTGCAGGCAACAGGCAGGACAAAGCGGATAGATCATCATGCAGCCCGGCGGCAGGGTGGGGCATCGCACCGGGCTTGGTTGCGGCCGGCTTGGCGGCGGCCGGCTTGGCGACGGGGGCGGCAACCTCCCCGCCCTCATTGTCGCCGTCGCCCAGCAGGTCGAAGGGGTTGCCGGTCATCGCCATGCTGGCCGGTGTGGCCGCACTTGCGCCCCCGCGCGTCGCGCTCACTATTGCCTGCGCATTCCTGCCGTCCAATCTGCTCCAACTGCGCTGCAGAATCGACAAAGTGCCAGCTCGCAGCCTCCGCCGGCTGCCCCGGTCCTGATGGTCGGGGTTCCGGAGAGGGTTCCCAGCACTTATGCGAATTTGTGCAAGTGTCTGCGCGCTGAAGAGCCAGCCACACTTGGGGAGCTCGCGCAAAGCAGCCAGGCGCTGCCGGCCGTGCAGGCGTGGCAGTGCCGCTCTGCTCGGGCTGTCAGCTCGCGTCTCCGCGCATCCCCGGCTCGTGCCTACCTTTCATTCTCCAAACGGAGGTCCCGTCGATTGCCAGCGGTACCGTAAAACGGTACATAAGCAATAGCTTTCTCTTAGAGAATGATATCGGCCGAGTCTACACCGCGTCGCTCACAGCTAGCACTTAGTACGGGCGTGCTGGCACAAAAGGCTACTCCAAATCGACCGTGAGTGAAACGTGCTCACTAATACACCAGTATAGGCACAGCAAAGGTGCCTTGCAGTCGCCAGCGGATGGAAGTTGAGATTGAATGCCCAATGGTGCATTCAACCGCCTGGCGGAGATGCGAGGTGAAAGCTCGAGCAGCGCGGCACTGCCACGCCTGCACGGCCGGCAGCGCCTGGGTGCTTTGCGCGAGCTCCCCAAGTATGGCTGGCTCCTCAGCGCGCAGCGCTTGCACGAATTCGCACAAGTGCAGGAACCCTCTCCGGAACCAATGCGACCATCAGGACCGAGGACCGGGGGCCTCCCGGCTTCTGGACGCAGGCTTCACGTATGCTTCTGTAGCCTGTTCTTCTGGTCAGCGTCGTTCTTATGTTTACACTTCTGGTCAGGATCGAACGCTGGCTCACCCAACCGCATATCGATTGGCAACCTGCAGAGTTCCGTTCTGGCAGACCCGAATCCTCCCGATTTTCTAAACACACTTGACCACGATCTACATGGCCGCACCAGGCTCTCTGGATCGCCGTGCAGCCTGATCGCCGTTGCATGCGGCTCGGGCTACCCCCACACAGGACCCTTTTTTTCTTGCTTTCGGCACTCACTCGGATAGAACTCACTCAAGGAGGACATGCGCCCTCTCTGTGCGGCCCGGCGCGCAGTCGAGCTGCCCCACCCTGTTTTGCGCCGGGCTTCGCAAGAAGCCCGCTGTTCTCTGTTCACTGTTCATTGTTCTCACCTCTCTCATATGCTTATCAAGTACGCGCACGTCCGCTCTCGCCACGTATCGCTTCACAGCCCGGCTTTCGAAGCACGAAGCGGAACAGGAGGCGCACCGACGACCCGACCACACCTGCAGCCCGCACAAGCTCCGCCACGCAAGCTTTGAGCACAGAACGCCGTCAGAGTGGAGATCGAGAGGGAGGAGGAAAAGGTAGGGGTGCACACGACACCTCTATGTGGCAAGATGGCTCCCTTCAGGTCCCCAGTAGCGCTTCTTTCGTGCCTCGCAGGCGCGGCTGGCATTCAAGCTGCCCCCCGTGCGGCCGTCCTCAGAGAGGGATGGCGGTGGCACGGCTGCTGCGCCTCTCACTGGCGCTGGCAGCTCTTGTGCCTGCGTTTGCGCGGCACCCGGAGCTGTTGCTGCCCGTGGGCAGCGCGCCGCCCTGTCAGGGGCGCAACATGCGGCTCAGCAACCACATACGTGACGCTGCCCAGCAGGTTAGCATCATAGGACTTCCTGCAGGCCCCGCATGCCGGCGTCGGAGACCTGGATGCAAGGTGGTTGTCTGGCATGCAGAGCGGCGAGCTGCTGCTGCCACACACGGCCACCGACCTGGAAGGCTTCATCGCCGAGCTGAAGACCTCTCTGGACCGCCACCTGCTGCAGCAGCGGCCGGTCGACTTTGTCTTCTCTGATGCAGCGCCGTTCAGCCCGACGTGTTCAGGCATGTGGGCGGAATTCGGCGTCGCCTCAGGCGAGCTTCCTTTCACAGTCCGTTCTCAGACTCTGGCCAGTGTCCAGTGATGCTGCAGCCAGTCACATTGCGCCAGGCCAGCTCGCACATCCCAGCTACCTTGTGTGGTCTATGCACAGAGATCCGCCACCACAACCACTCCCCTCCAACGTTTCAACCACTCCCGCAGGCCACACAGTCAACCTGGCCGCCCGCTTCAAGCGGGAGCGCTGCAGCCCCGCCTGCACGCCCGTGGTCTGCTCCTCTGCACCACTAGACTCTGGTTGTCCTGGCAGCAGGCGGGCAGGCGCGCCTGACACCCGTGCCTTGCGCTGCAGTATGGCTTCGACACGTTCACGGGCTTGCCAGAGGACTGGGTGCGCGCCTGATCCTCTCCCGTATCGCAGCAGCAGCTCATGGCCTTCAGCCAATCAACCCACTGACGCCTGGCTGCCGTTTCTTTCTGCCAATCGCAGAAGCGGGACGACCAGAGCAGCTGGCAGGCCAGCATGTTCGACCAGCAGGGCTTCCCGGCAGTGGAGCCCAACGTCCACCTGGTGAGCCGCCGCTCCCCGCTGCTGGTGTGGGCAGGTGCCAGGCTCTGGCTCGCTGGCAGGCGATCTCTGACAGGCTGCCTCTGCTCTCGGCACTTCTTGGCCCCCGCCAGGCCAGGCCTCTGCTGCGCCCGCGCCAAGTAATGAACTGTCTCCTGATCCTGGCTGTCGCCTTGTAACTCCTGCAGGTCCCGGGCCTCTTCAACGAGTCGCTGCCCGTCTTCTTGCGCCAGCAGCGGCTCTACGCTTACGGCGACGAAGTGGTCAGTTACCTTCACATCGACTGCGACCTGTATGCAGGCGCCAGGCAAGCTGCTCCCTCCTCACAGAGCCCCCTCCCCCTCCCTTCAAGCCTGCTTCCGGCCCGCAATTAAAGGCCGACTTGGCTTCAATGGCAGGCTCTGACACAGGTCGTATGCAGCAGACTGCCTGAGCAGTCTTGAAGCTTGAGAGCCGCAGCTGCAGCTCCCTGCTATTGTGCTCTGCTGCCCGGCAGTGAGGCCTGCCGTGCGGCGCCCGTGTGCAGGGACGCGCTGACGCTGCTCTCGGACCGGCTGGTGGTCGGCACCGTGCTGGTCTTTGACGACCTGCTCAACTACCAGGTGCAGTTACATGCGGGGACCGTTACAGCTAGGCTTGAGTTACAGCCGGCGCAGCGTGCTTTTTGCGCGCTGCGACCCACGCCTGGGTTTTTCATTGCGTGCCCATGCAGCCGAGCATGCATGCAACAGCAGAGCCAGCAGATCGCAAGCACCGGACTGCAGCAGGGCGGCGAGGTTGACGGGTGTCGTTCTGGCCGCCTTCAGTACTTCAGGGACCACGAGGTCAAGGCGCTGTGGGAGTGGCTGGCGCGGACGGGCAGCCGGCTGCTGCCGATCGGCGTGCTGGGCAGGCTGCCGGGGAAGGACACCGCCGTGCAGCTGGACTGGACAGCCGAGGGCGCGGCGCCGCACCTGCATCAGTCGGCGGCCTTTGTGATCGCGCAGCAGCCGCCGCGGCTGGCGTGAGAAGCCACACCTGGCTCCTGAGGCGGCTGACGCTCGCTGGGCAGCAGCGTGACCTCTGATTTGCTGCTACCAAGAGAGCTGCGGCAGCAAATGCTTTCGCTCTCTGCGTTGTGCACCGATGCTGCTCTGCTGGCCTGCGCCGCTTTTGTCTGCACTTTGGCAAGTCAGCTCGCGTGCGAAGGCGTGTGAAGTCGACCGACCATACAAGGCATTGCTGTCCTCTTGGCCACGGGCGGAGGCGCGGCCTCACCGAGAACGCGCAACCTGCAGTCAAAATCCAGGCAGCGCGGCGGCGGCCCGGCTGCCAGGGAACGGCAGCACTCACTTCCAAAAATCCAATCAATAGTGGCGACGCATTCGCTTCAGGACTGCAAGCGGCGGCGGCCGTAATCCCAGCTCTCAACAAAGCTGCCGGTCTCCGCCGACACGAGTAGCGAGGCGAGCTTGAGCTTGTGCTCCCCGCTGGCCGTCTCGTTGGCGTTAGTCGCGCGCAGCCGGCACTCCTGGGCGGGATCAGTAACGGTCACTTCCAGCGCCTTCCAGTAGGTCATCGAATACCTGCAGGGGCCAGGCAGACACCATGTGGCTCCTGTATGCGAACTCTTATCCGGGCATAGCAGCGGAACCTCCAGAGCGAGATTCGCCCGCGGGCGCAGAGCACTTCAGAGGGCCGCCGCAAAACGAGCGAGCTTGCGGCGAACTTTGCAGAGTGCAGGCAGCCTTGCGGCACGCATCCGGCAGCTGCAGCAGCCTCTTGCGATTGAACACAGATCTGGGACAGCGGGGGAGATGGTGCCCTGCGCGTCCCAGCCGCAAGCGGCCCCAGGGAGTGCTCGCCGTATGGTGTGCAGGCAACTGACGTCGCGCGGTGGGCAGGCGCAGCCGCCGGCGCACGCCAGGCGCAGCACGCCCATGTGCTCGTAGCTCATGAGAACACCCACAGCCACCAGCAGCCGCCTGCCTTCTCCTGCGGCCGCCTCGGCGCCCTCTGCAGGCGGCAGCTGCTCCAGCGGCACCTGCATCCGCCACACTCGCCGACTGGGCCACAGGCAGAGGGGAGCAGCAAGTCTGTGTGCTCTGAGTGGAGCATGCTACATGGGGACGTTGGCAGCGGGGAGCGTGCGCGTGACAAGGAGGCTATATGGGCTGCGTGGCTGTAGCATCAAGGCCCCCCTCTTTCTCGGCAGGCAGGGCAGGCACGCCAGCTTTGACTGCGCTTGAGCCAGACGAGCTGCTGCCACTGCTGCTGCTGCTCGCTTGGGCACTGTGAGGCAGGGCAGTCAACTGGCGGACCCGAAGCGTCAGGACAGCGCCCGGCTGCGTGGATACGAAACCTCGCTTATGTTGCCCCGGCCGCCGGCCCTCGTCAGTCCACTCCCAACCCTGCAGGCTCCGCGCGAGTTACAACCGGCGCACCCAAGCTGAACCGCTGCCACCGGCTGAAAATTTGTGCAGCCGCTGAGGCAAACACGCTGGCGAGCAAACCGGGTCACGTCCGTGAGCCGCTCCTGTCAGAGCCCACAGCCGGAAACACTGCCCTGCCAGGCAGCCCGCCGCTTGCCAAGCCAGAAGGCGGGGTCCACCCGCCTGGCTGTCTATCAGGAGCCCTGCAAACTCCTCCTCCAAGATGCAATGCTCGGGAGCCTCGGCCGCGCCCGGCGGCAGCAGCAGCGGCTGCGGC
>BHFV01000059.1:0-66706 GCA_003568905.1 Trebouxiophyceae sp. KSI-1 | reverse complement strand
CCCCCCCCCCCCCCCCCCCCCCCCCCGGGGGCGAATCCTCTCCGCCAGCTCGGACAGAAGGCCACGCTGGCGGGTGCAAAAGACGGCACTGCCGCGACCACCGGGCCCTGGCTTCCTGAGCCAGCTCCGCCGCCAGCGCCCCCCCATACAGCATGCGCCCCCAGAAAGGGGCGCTGAATGAAGGGGCGTGCTGTAGGGCTCGCCTGTGCGACCGGCCGCCGCTCCGCGGTGTAGCTGTCCAGCAGGGCGCCGGCGGCAATCGGGACGGGCGGGGCGGGCACGGTGTTGAGGCGGCTGCCGCCAAGGACGTGCGCCAGCTTCCAAGCCAGGTTGTGCGCGTCCTGGATGCCTGCGGCAGGTGACAGGGCGGGGCTTGAGGGGCGAGCGCAGCGCGGCACGGGGCGCAGCCGCAGCCAGCTTGCAGGGGGCCAGAGGCATTGACCGCAGGACAACAGCCTCAAGGCGCTGCCTGCTCGGCCAGGTGACCTGTCTCAAAAAGCTGTGATGGTGCGTTTCTTGTCTACCAGTTTACGCGTTGAGCGAATCGGGGGGAGCAGCAGTGCTAGTTCAATGTCAACTCGTGTGCTGGCCCCGACACTCCAATGACAGTGCAACACCTCATCTGTGCCTGGCAACACATCCGGCGCGCATCGAGGCTCATGCCTCCGCCAGAGAGCTGGCTGCTGGCGCGCGGGAGGGCCAGGCACCCGTGTTCATGCCAAAGCCGCCGGCGGGCGGGAAGCGGTGCGCGGCGTCGCCCGCCAGGAAGACGCTGCCGACCTGCGGGCGCAAGCGACAGGCCCTCAGCCGCGGGTGCGAGCGGGGCCCCAGCCTCTGCATGCCCGTGGCGCCACATCCTGGTGGCCGCGGCAGCCACTGCGTTCTGACTGGCAGGAGCGCGGCCATGCCCATGCCATGCCCATGCCATGTTCCCTGCCCGGTGCCGAACCATGCCCATGCCCATGCCCTCCGAGCTGGTCCCCACCCTGCCTGCCATGCTCCGGCTCCCCTCGCAGCTTGCTTGCAGCAAGCGAAACGACCAGACCAGGCATGGACCTGCGCCCTGGACAGCGTTAGGCACTGCAGCCAGGAATCGGGTGTCAGAGGGGCGGGGCGCGCCTGGAAGGTCTCCGCCACCTGCGCACTCATCGTCCAGGAGCGGACCCCCTTGACCACGATGTGCGTGCCAGGCAGGCCGGCCGCGTCCGCCAGCAGCCGCCTGCAGGCCGCGTCGTCAAACTGCTCCAGGCTCTGCACCGGCGGGAAGAAGGGCACCTGCGGCCAGCCGCGCCCGGCTGTGAGGGCCGACAAGCTCCACCTGCCTGGGGCTCACGTTCCGCAGCGCCGCCTGAGCAGCGGCCCGGCAGGAGGGGTGCCTGGCTTCCCCTGGCTGCCTGGCGCACAGCAGGCTTTGCTCACTGCGCCAGCACGTGCTAACGGCACCCACTTCGCTACGGCACCCACTTCGCTTTTGAAAATAAAGAGGACACAACCCCCTCCCCTTTTTGAAAAAAACCATAAAGTACTCAACCGGAGGCCTGCGCGGTGCTCGCCCGCCGGCAGGGAAGGCAGCGGCTCGCCTGGGCCACGAATTCGCCGGCCTCCAGGTCGTGCGCCACCACCACCACCACCGCCCTGGCATTGAAGACGAAGTACAGCATCGCCGGCCGTGTCTCCCGCAGCCGCCGCGCGAGCGCCGGCGCCCAGAAGTGGATGTTGACCAGTCGCTGCAGCGCGGCCTGCCCGGCCAGCGGCACGCCCAGCGCCTTGCGCACGCGGCTGCCGGCGCCGTCGGCGGCGACCAGGAAGCGGGCCGCGATCGCGTAACTCGTCTGCAGAGTTACACAGCCGTAACTCCCGTCATGTGCGGAGACAGGGGCTGCGCCGCAGGGCAAGAGCCCCACGCATGCATCTGACACTCGCCCTGCCCGGCGGCTGTGCGGCGCTCCCTGTGCCCCTGCGGCCTCAGCGGCAGCCCTGATCGAGCCTGTTTCGGGCGGCGGAAGCGTGGCGCGCCTCGGTGCTGTCCACGTGCAGCTCCACGCCTTCCGGCGTCTGCCGGAAGGAGCGCAGCCCGTGGCCCAGCCGCAGCTCGGCGGGCGCCGGCCCGCAGGCGGCGGACCGCGCCAGCAGCGGCAGCAGGCGGTTCTGGGAGAGGTGCGCGACGCCCTCGGGGCTGAGCTCCGGCCGCCGCGGGCCCTCCTGGCCCTGCAGAGCGCGGGCGCGGTCAGACGTCGGCGCTTCCAGCAGCGCTCCAGCTGGCCCGCTGCAGGCGCCTCTTGCCGCCGACCATCATGCAACCCGAGCAGCCTGCCAGTGGGGGCGCGGCAGCCAGCTCAGCTGCTCTGCAGGCTCGCGGCTTTCATCACGCAATGCGGGAGCCGGCCGGGCCGCCTGCTGGCCGCAACATGCGCCCGGGCATCCCACATGCTTCCCATTTATTCGATCCATTCTCGGCCCTCAGCCCTTGCCCCGTCGACCCTCACCATAAACTCTAGAAACATAACGAGCGTTATACCTGGAAATGGTCGACCTCGCCGTACAACTCCCCCGTCATGCTCTCGCAGTAGACGAACTTGCGCCACTGGTCGAGCGGCGGGCTGGCGGCCGCCACCCTGGCTGCCAGGCTGTCGCCCGGCCGGGGCCGCGGGATTGACGACGGCTGCGCGCCGCCCGGCAGCGAGCGGAAGACCTCCATGGTGCGATTGTTGATGAAGTGCGCCTGCAGGAGTTACAGGTGTAGCAGAGTTATATGTGCGGCGGTTACGAGCGTGCGCGACGCCTTGGGCTTATTCAGGGGGGGGGGGGGGGTGTGCCGGGCTGTGTTGGATCATAGCCACAGACAGCAGGCGCTCTCGCTCGTCCAATCGGGTGCCCCCCCCCCCCCTTCTTGGCAGGCTGCATGGCACTGCTGGCAGTCCAGCAGAACAGACGGGCAGAGCGCCTGTGAAACGTCAGACAGCCTGCCAGGAGGGGACGCAGGCGCAAGGCAGGGGAGGGGAACCTGCGGGTGGGTGGTGAAGCCCGGCGCCCGCTCCAGCAGCAGGCTGGGCACGCCGAACTTGCTGAGCAGGGCGGCCAGCGTGAGCCCCGTGGGGCCGCCTCCGACAATCGCGACAGGCCAGTGGCCTGCGGCGCGGCTGCCTCTCCTGAGCAAGGCACCGCCCAGGCGGCCGCTGCGGGGACCCTGCCTGCCTCAAGCACCGAAACTGCTCCCGCTGCTTAGATTTGCAAGCACGCGGAGGGGAGAGAGAGAGGGAGAGAGCTGGAGGGCTGCAGCAAGTCTGCAAGATCGGGGACGACTCAGCAGGCGACGGCAGTGGGCCGCACCGTGCGCGACTGTGGACAGCCATCGGCAGCGGCTCTGCAGCAGCAGCGGCAGGCGGACACATGCCGCCTCGCCGGCGGCCGCCGCGCCGCGCATGATGAGATAAGCGTTCAGAGGTTGAGGGTGCGCATGAGGCTCTCCAGCTCCCCGACCTCCTGGGGCGACCTGCAGCAGGCGGCGGGCCGCAGCTGGATGATCGTCGAGCGCAGCAAAATGAGAGGAGCTAGTGGCTGCGCACGTCCAGAGCTGATGAAACATAGATTCTGGCATCGACGGAAACTACACAGCTGCAGCAGCATGCAATGGTCAGCAATAGGAGCTGAAGGGCCGCACGTGGCGTCCAGCAGCTCGAGCGCCTTGCGGATGCAGGCGACCCGGTGCTGCGCGTACGCAGACTGCTTGGGCAGCCGCAGCGCCGCCTCCAGGCCCCACTCCAGGAGCTGCCGCCTGCTGGCTGTCTCACTCACCTCCCGGCTGGTATCCTTGCCGTGCCTGCGGCCAGCCGTCGGCGTCGACTCGGACCTTGCTGGAATCTAAGCGGCAGGCTGCTGCGGTTGCAGGATGGGCTGGAGAGTCACCTGAACCGGACCGGCCGGTTGTGCGAGACGCCCCCTGCCTTCAGGCGCGCTGCGCGCCGCTGCTTGAGCTGCCTGCCAAGCTGCTGCTCCTGGCCTGGACTGAGCTGCCGGTGCTGCTGCCGGGCCCGCGTGTCGGCAGGCGGCTCGGACTGCGCCCGATCAGGCGCGTCCTCTGGCGTCCTCTCCCTTAGTTTTGGCGAGCTTGGCTCCACTTGCATGTCACATCGAAATGCCGGCAACTCGCCCAACGCAGTGACAGTAAAATTGTTGTAGTTTCGAGATTGGGATCAAGGCAGACTTGAAGCTGCAGCAACCGACTGGTTGCGCGAGACTCGCGCAGGTTGATCAACGTGATGCGATCAAACGTGGACGACCTCGCGGCGAGCTCTTCAAGACTGTGAAGAGGAATGCGCACTGTGCCTGTCAAGGAGTCGTGAAAAATCCGAATGAAGCCGTATGCATTGGCGGGTTGCACGTTGCACATGACCGCCCTGTCAACCTGGCAGGGGCATCATGTGAACATGCTTGGTGGCTCTGAAGGGGAACACCCAGCAAACCGTGATTACAAGGTTTAGCGGGGCCTTCTGCCCCTGATATAAATGGAATCGCTGCCGGCATTGTCTCGTCAGCAACTCAGCTGCGATTGGAGGCGTGATAACGAGCAAGAGCAAGCAAAAGCACAGCCTCTGAGTTGAAAGCTCAGTGCAGATCACAGTGCAAGCAGCAGAAAGATCACGTTTGCCACAACTGCGGCAGTGCCCGCCTCAGCTCGGCCGCCGTCGGCGCAGCAATCACCGCGTCCACAAGCTCGGCCAGCTCCTCACTGCGGCCAAACCACACAGCCGAGTCGGTCAAAATTAATGATTGAAGGCGTGCCATTTCTCTAAATGTTAGGAGTGGAGGAGGCTTGACCTCGTCACCCGCTCCTCAATGGCTGTCTCCCCTGACACCATCACTGTAGTCATGCCCAGGCTCTTTGCCGTCCGCAGGTTCTTGAGCGAGTCCTCAAACATTGCTGTCCGGGCAGCGTCCGCCCCGCTTGCTTTCAGAGCCACCTGGAACGCCTCCGGCAGCGGCTTGCAGGTGTCGCCCATCGCGTCCGCGCCAGTGATCCCGTCCACTATGCCCTGCAGGCCTCTGGGCCTGTCTGGCATGCTTGGCATGGAAGTGTGAGAAGGGCAGGTGGACAGAAAGACTTGCCTCCAGGTCTAGCAGCTTGAGGCAGTGCCGTGCGCTCTTTTCGTTGGCATTGGTGAAGAGCCACTTGCGCTGCGGCAGGCTGAGCAGGCACTCCCGCACCTGCACGACGGAGCGGCGCTGCTGCTTACACGATCGGCATCATCTAAGCCAATCGCCTCCCTGCTGGGCTGACCAGGCGCACACCGCCGGGTCTGGACGCAAGAAGTCTTCAGCTCCGGCTCGGATAAAGTCCCAGAACTCGTCGTTGTTGAAAGTCAGCCCCTGGGCTTTCAGCCCCTTGAGGCTCTGGTTATACTGCGTAAAACCACGCCGCCAGATGGCCTCCGCCTGGTCAGCTGGCACGCCCAGTCGCTCGCGCATGAACTGGAACACACGGCTGCGGACGTGCGCCTCAAAGTCATTGTCCTGCACCGACCCAAGCCTTGCTTTCAGAGGAGGACCCCCACAAGGAGCAGCAAGGAGCAAGGTGATGCATGCAAAACTTTTGCCATCTGAGGCAACCTCTGAGGCAACCTCTGAGGCAACCTCTGTGCACGAAACCTCACCTTGTTGATTGGATATAGGGTACCATCGAGATCCAGGAGGAGTGTGTCTATTCGCCCAACACCAGCATTTCCGCCCATCCCCGCTGAGGCGCGTCGAGGGGATGTCGAGTCAGAACAGCGCGGGAAGAGAGGAAGGGAATCGTGCCGCACTACAGCCCTGCGATCAGGGATGCGGCTGACACAACACCAAGCGGAAGGAGGACTGCAAAAAGGCGCAAGTTTCCCTGAGGGAGGGAGGGCGCCAACAAAAGAAAGCGATCTCGCTTCTTGCTCGACCTCCCAAAAGTAGCCTGAACCATGCAGATCACAGGAGCGTCAGTCGGCTCGCGAGTCGCGCGCGCGCCGGCCGCAGCGCCTCAGACGCCCGCTCGTCCTAGGTCGACATGCGGCCCGCGGCTGGAGCGCTTCGTTGCTCGGGCCACGCCCCCAACGTCGCCGCCAGAGACAGAACAGGATGAGGAGACGCGCTTTAGGTGCGCAAAGTTTTCGCCCCGGTGTGGACGCTGCGTGCTTGCATCGTTGTTGACTTCGCAAGCTGCGTCTCCACTGAGCCGTCAAGACTCGCTAGTGGCTAAAGCAGAGATCCTTTCCCCCTTGTCCATTGAGTGCTACTGCCCAACAGCCCTCTGGTGGCTGCTGGCAGGTGGAACCCGGCCCAGAGCCGGTGGGAGCGTGTCAAGAAGAGTTCCAAGCGGGGCAAGGACGAAAAGTACAGCATGTCGCGCTGGGAGGAGGGCGGTATGAGCACCATCCAGACAAAGAGCGGCAGCGCCTACACGGTGCGCATATCTCCACGGCCCCCCTTCCTGCCGTCCGGGGCATGTGAGGCGGTCTCGTGAAGCAGCAACAGCGCTGTGCTGCTGCAGGTCTGGCCGGTCATCCACGCCTACCTCACCGACAAAAAGCTGCAGAGCGTGACGCCGGAAGAGGTAGAGCCGCGCCTTTCAGGCCATCACATCCCTCCCCCTCCCGCGAATGGCAGTCTCACTGGAAGACCGACCCCGATGCCTGGCAGGCGTACCGGCTGCAGCAGGAGGAGGGGGCCCTGCTAGTGGACCCGCGCGTCTCCTGGGACTACGAGCAGCAGCGCATCGTCGGCGCTGTGAGCGTGCCGCTCTTCCGCGGCGTGGCCGGCAAGTCCAGCTGGGACACGCTCAAGCGGGCAGTCATGGCGGTCGGCTTTGCCATGCGGGCCACCGGTGCGCCTCCAGCCTGAGGGCGTGGGGAGAAGCAGGCAGGAGAGGCTGCTGCGAGGTTTCACCGAGCAGGAGCGGCCACGTCAGTGAGTAGCCGCCCGTGTGCATGTTGCATGCTACGTATCGGCTGCGGCTGCGGCTGCTGTCCACCAACCCGTCTGACAAGCGCGAGCAACAGGAGCGACTCATCCAGCACTCCCGCTGCGGCCGCGGCCGACGCCATGACCAAACGCCCGGGGCGGCTGCAGAGCGGAATCCGGACTTCCTGGCCGAGGCGGCGAAGACGCTGCCTGACAAGAACCGGAAGCTGATCGTGTACTGCGGCCTGGGCGGGACCATCACGGTGGGAGCGCAGCCTTACAAACCCGGCGGCAAGAGCTTCAAGGACGACCCCGAGCGCATGTCCGCCCCCGGCCCCCCTTGATCAGTCATCGCTGCCAGCACTGCGCTCTGCCAGGCCTCACAGCTCTTCCAGACCACGCCGGCGGGCAGCAGCCTGCTTCTGGGCATGCCAGGCTGACATGCTGCGAGCCTGGAGCCAGCCAAGCCAAACACATAGCGACTGGCCCTAGTGGGTCTCGGCACCATGGCAAAAGATCCAGAAAGAGAAGGCGGATCGTGACTTTTGTTGCAATGTGCAGGTTTGGCCGCGAGTCGCGCTCGCTCAAGGCCTGTTATGAGCTGATTCAGGCGCGTCTGTCTGAGCCGGGCGGATGCCTGCGGTGTGCCTGCCAGGGGTGTCGACAGAATGCATGCATCCCCCTGCAGTGGCTTCTCAAAAGGGGGAGCCTGCAGTCAGCTGGGCCTCAGCAGCAGCGTGCCTCGCCTGCCTGCGGCGTCCTGCTCGAATGTCTGATGTGGAAGTATGAGGTTGTCCCCGGGCTGGCTCGTCGATGACCTCTCTGGCAATGCTGCAGGCCGGCTACACGAATGTGGTGCACCTGCAAGGCGGCCTCTCCCAGTGGCGCTACGAGGGCTTCCCCATTGAATAGCTTGCACACCAGCAGCCCGATCGCTGCCCCAGCGTGATTTTTTGACAGCTACCTGCTGGCCTCCCCTTTAGGCTCCTGCCATCAGCCTGGCACGCGTGGCTGAGTGAATTGGGTACGATTGCGAGCGCCAGAGCAGGGTGCCAGCCTCTGCATGGAAGCTGTTTTGTGGGTTGCGGCAGCGGTGATTGCTGTTGGTTGCTGTGAACGATTACGGTTGCTGCGCTAGTTTCGAGACGACAGCAGATTGGTGAGACAGAGAAGGGACAAGCGCCCAGGCGGCAGGAAGGAAACAAGCTGCAAGCAGCGGAGCAACCAGATGGGCAGACGGCGCACGGCAGCTCTGCATAACACGAGAGCAGGTGCCTATACGCCGGCCAGTACAATGCTACAGGGCAGCCCGGCTGCCACTCTCGAGCTGCCAGGCACGGGATCGATGCGGGATCCCTGCCGGGATCTCTACAGGATCTGCTCGGCGGCCTGCCGCTTGAGCTCGCGCTGGTGGTACTGCTTCTTGAGGCCGATGTAGGCCGGCAGGAAGGCCTCTGGCGTCACTTCCTTGGCCATGAAGCGTTCGAACAGCGCCTCGGCAGCCTCATCCGCCTCAACCGCTTTGGCGGCCAGCGCAGAGATCAGCGCGTCCGGCTTTATTTTTTTCAGCACCGCGTCTTGGCGCGCGTGCGCCTCCTCGAACGCCTCCTTGGCCGCGGCGTACTCGGAGGATCTGCAGACGTTTCCCGCCAAAACTCGAAACGCGAGATTTGAACCGAAATTTGAATTTTGCCGCCAGAAAATCACCATAGCAACGAGGACACATCTTTCGCACAGGACACAGAGCACAAGAACAGCACTACAAAACAGAAATCAAGTGCCCATGAAAAGGCACTTGGGCAGGAGGTCACCTGATGATGGCGATCTGGTTGCGGATCTCCGCAACCTCCGCCTCTCGGTCGAGGTTGCCCTGCGCCAAGTCGATGTTGCCGCGCGCCAGCAGCTTGTTGACCTGCGCAGGCGAGCGGCTGTCTCCTCAGGATGCCATCCACTTACACGCAGGTGCAGCTCTAGGAATGTCGACCATTTTGTTGCGGGCCCATGCAGGCTCAGGCACAGCGCGCTGCCGAATGCAGCAGGCTGCTGCTGCTCCGCGTGGCGTGGCATGCAGCCAGCCACAGCCTCCGAGTCAGGCCCAGTCACCGCGCTCTGAGCATCGCTCGCTCACAGGCGCTTGGGTCCCACATGGCTGACCAGAGCGTGTCTGCAGCCAGAATGGCAGCGCACGTGCACGGACTGCGCCTTGTCGACATGCTCGGCCACCAGCCGGTCAAAGGCGGCCGGGTCTGTCAGCAGCGCCTCCAGCTGGGCGGTGCTCAGCGACTGCAGCTCGGGGAACTCTGTGGGCGCCGTGGCTGCCCGGGTTGGGCTGTTGTAAGTCGAGGAGGCGGCTGCAGGCAGATCGGCGCGTCAGCTGCCGTACTCTCAGACTGCTGGTCGGGAGCAGGGAAGCATGCGCTGCCACTGCATCCGACTCGACAGGAGCGTCCATGTGGGGCCGCGGGCGCCCGCTGTTTCCATGCGTGCTGCCAGCATAGGGGCTAGGAGGGCAGGGAATGGAGCATGTGTTGCAGAAGCTCCGCAGTCATGTCCACCACCAGACTGAGAAGCGCGACCAACCTCTGCTCAGATGCTGGGCGGAGGGGGGCACCTGGCTTTGCGGCCAGCTTCTCCAGCGCCTCCTTGACGACGGCCGACAGGCGCGAGCGGGAGCCCCATTGGCTCAGGCTTGGCAAGCTGACCTGGCCAGACGGGTCCACTATGCTGTGTTGCAGCGCCAGTGTGAGCGCCAGCATGGGCCGCACCTGCCGCACGCAATGCTCCAGCCCTGAGTGTATAGCAACGCAGCCTTGTGAGGTAGTCAGCAGCCCAGTCTGCTCACTGGAGAAAGACAGGCACCTGAGGGAAGCCTGGCGGCAGCGTGATGCGCAGGCTCGTGCTGCGGCCATCGCCCAACCGGGCAGGCCCCTCAAACACCGACCTGCAGCGGCAGCTGCGCGTCACAAGATGGACGTGGACGGTCGCCATTCCGACACTCACTTTGCACTCGGGTCAGGCCGTCCAGCGCCTCTTGCTGCGGCTGCCAATGGCGCCCCAGCTTCCTGGCGGAATGCACACTCATCTTGCAGGCTGACAGGGGACGCACTGGTCAGCGGTGACAGGTTTGAAGCTCGGTAGGTTGCTAACAAGGTCCGATAGGTGCGCCAGCCGCCTACAGGTCAGCGATTGCAGCTCAGCGCTCCGGCGATTCCGTCTCTGCGTGCTGTGAGCGCAAGCTTGGCAGCAATATCCGCTTCGACAGGCATAGCAGGACGCACTCGGGGTTGTAAGAGGCTTGCGGCGGTTGGTGCGGCAAGAAGGAGGGATACATCCGTCCCCGTCCGCCGCACGCCAGTTCCGCCTGGCTTGGCGCGCCCTCTAGCGTTGCCTTAGCATCTTGTGGTCTTCTTGCTACGAGGTGGGGGTGCAATCCAAGGAAATGGGTGCACTTTGCACTTCCAGGGCATCGCTGCCGGTGGGGTCCATCCTCCCTCTCGACGCTCATCCCCACATACCTCCTCTCCATCACAGAGCCACAACAGACGTGCACACGCTCACTCTCAGGCGGCATGCGAGCCGAAGCCAAGCAGGCACAGCGGCAGGCTCGGGTGCAGCAGGTGCCCGAGCGAGCGGCTGCCGGCAACCACGTTGCTGTTGGTCAGCGGGTGGATGCCCCGCTGCGCCGCCGAGCTGCAGTTGAGCCGGTTCCAGCGCCGCACCTGCGCCGCCCACCTGCAGCCGCATGCGGCACTCTCACCTAGTGGAGGCCCACAGCGCATCCAGCCCACAAGGTCGCATTGCGGACACTGGCCGATCAGAGCAGTTCGAGAGCCAGCCTCAAATTTGGCAAGGCTCATGCAAGGTGCCACGAGCAGGCGAGGGGCAGCGGCACCTGTGTGGCTGGTCTCCCAGGTGCGCCAGCCGCGCCCATCCCTGCCGCCCGCCTGCCGCCAGCCCCGCCTGCCTAGCCGGCAGCCCGCCCAGCAGGTGCGGCGTCTCCACCGGCCCCAGGTACTCCTGTATCCACAGGAACCGGCTGCTGCCTGCCATGCGCACACAGGCTCTCCCGTCAGACCACAACCGAGACGCCAAGCTGGGGGGGGGGAGCAAACTGAGCTGATCCCACACTTTGCTGGCTGCGTGGCAGGCTTCTGGACAGAGGAGCATCTGCACCAGCAGAGCCAGGAAGGCACGCGAGCGCAAGGCAAGCTGCAGCCGCCTGCCCGCGCCCGATCAGCATGCGGGCGGGAGGCAGCGGCGGCGCACAGTCGGCCAGGTCGCACTGCACCGCCATCAGGACCAGACGCTCGGCGAAGGGCCGCTGGCGAGGCGGCACCTCGGACGCCGGCATGCGGGCAAAGGCGGGGATGGGGGCCAGGAAGCAGGACAGCAGCAGCACCGCGCTGCCCAGGCCGCACGAGTCCCCGGGCTCCGGCGCCTGCGTCTCCAGGATCTGCCGACCGCATGCCAGCATGTCAGCAGCCGCCGGCTGTGCCTGCGTGCCCAAGAGCAACAGGAACCGCTGCTGCAGGGTTGGTGGATTGAGAAAACGATTCGCCGTGCCTTTCATGTGTAACCGTCACAGTAGCGGGCTGCAGGCTGTTCAGAACGGGACCATCCTTGCAGTCTCTGAGCCTGCGGATGCCGGTCGCCTTGCTGCATACCCACTGGCACGAGAAACTGCTGTCGCTGCTGCTGCTAACGCTGCCCGATCGCATGCAAGTGGCCTTGCCGAGCAGCCGCATGGCCACGCCCCAGCAAATGTGGGAGCCCTGCCTCGAGCTCGTATGTGGAGGTGTCCCAGCCACGGCAGGGCGGCTGCCCGCCGAAGAATCGAGTCAGCCCCCGGTCCACCAGGGCCCCCACATCGACGGCAGAGCCGCAGGGGTGGGCGTGCGCCGCCGCCACCGCCACCAAATCTGCTCCGCCCGCCAGGCACCTACTCGGCAGCTTCCGTGTTACTTTCAGGGCCCGCCGCGGCTTGAGAATATACAATTGGCACTTGAGTCGGCTGCAGCAGGACCCGGGCGGGGAGCAGGGCGGGGGCATGTGGCCAAGTTGCGCCCTCTGCCAGGCCGCTGAGCCGCGACAGAGAGGCGGATTTGCGGTCCCAAGCAGCCACCTGACTGGAAAGCGCGCCTGACGTCTGTCGTCACCCCGGCCAGGCAGCAGGAGCGGCCGCCGCGGTCGAGCAGCTCCACGGCCGGGTGGCAGCGCTCCGATGCCAGGGGCTCAGGCCAGGCGGCCGCGTCCCTCCCGGCTGCCGGGCGCTCTGCAGGCTCCGGGCTGCCTGGCGGGCCTGCCGGCCGGCATGCAGCGCCCACCTGAACTTGCTGCAGGGTGGCAAACAACGGGGCTGCGCAACGACATGGCAAGCCTGCTGCGAGGACGTGGGGCATGCCTGTGGAGGCGGGGCTGTCAGGCAGCGCCCACTTGTCCAAGACCGGAGCATGGTCAGCTGCCGCTGGGCCTGAGGGCGCTGTGCCGGCATCTGGCCCCGCTGTCGCCGCCTCATGCCACGCAGGCCGCGCTGCAGGAGCCATCCCGGCCAGCTCTGGGCTGTCTGGCACCTCCCACTTGTCCCTCACAACTGGCTGCGGCGCTGCAGCCTCTGGCTCGCGGGCTGACATCGCAGCTGCCGCCAGGCTTGCCTCCGGCTGCCCTTGCTGCTGCGGTGGCTCAGGAGCGTCCGGTTGCTGCTGGCTGCGGAAGGCTGCAGGCGTCAGGACGGCGGCGCGCAGCCGCAGGCAGCAGAGCAGGTGGCAGCTCGCGAGCAGCAGCGTGCCCGGCGGCAGCAGCTGCAGGCGCGGGTCGAAGCTGTTGCCGGCGCACCGGGCCTGCAGCGCCTCGCTGAACTGCCGGCTGCCAGCACGCGCCCGGTCTGGCAGCGCCCTCGAGTGGTGGCTGACCTGCCAGCAGAGGACACAGCCACGCCGTTGGGAGGCAATCAAGACACAGAGGGGCAGTCGCAGTTGCTTCAGAGGCTGATGCAGTGGGGGTGGAGGGCAGCCGCACCAGCATCTGGGTGGGCCGGCGGCTGAGGCCAGGAATCAGGGTGAAATGGTGGCAAGCCAATTCGTCCGCGTTGTGGGCTGCTGTGCCATGCACCACTGCACGCATGCCAGCGAGTGAATAAGGAGGCAAATTGGAATGGCGCGCCCATATCACTGCTCAGAGCTCACTCGCAGCAAAGGCGAGGAAACCGTGGAACGGACCCAGCAGGCCATCACCGATCGGCGCTTCAAAGGCAGTGATTTTGAGGCTCTGTTCGTCGGCGCCTGCCAAGCTGTCTGCCTGGCCCCTTGGCGCAGACGGTGGGCCTGCAGGTGCCAGTACATACTCGTCAGAGCAACTCAGTCTCAACCAGTTGGCAAAGTGCAAGGCCTTGCGAATAAATCACCATGATCCTCGCTCGAGTCCGCATGGAGAAATAATTCCACATTGTAGATCCGTTTGCACGGCTCTCCTGGCTGGAAGCTCCAGACCTGCAGTTTGTATCTCCCATCTCAGGGCACCTGCAGAAAACAGAAATGACTGCATCGCCTGCTAGGACGCGCCTGCAAGTGGTGCCCTGGCTGATGGTCACAGGCGGGTGTGGCGGTGGCCGTGTAGGACAGGAGGTGTTGGCAATTGGCTGTGAAGCCCAGGATGACGCACGCTGCAGTCCCCCGAAAGTCAGTTGGGTGTTGGCCAGGCATGCAGGCAGCCAGGAAGTCGGCAGCAAGGCGGAACTGGAAAGAAAGTAGCATACATAGCAGCGCTTTCTCCTCGTCTAGGACGCTTTCGATCGGTATCTGCAGACTCGGAGGGATCTGCGCCGCGGTCAGCAGCGAATCAGGCCATTCTCCGCTGCATGCGGCGCAAAACTCAACTCCCAGGACCAGCGCTACGTGCAGAAGAAATACAATGAAGTACATGCCTTCCTGATTGCCTTTATGCTGGCCTCGCCGAGCTGACGCTGGAACAGGACGTCGGCTAGATTCGATGCCTGGGCCATGCCCAGTGGGTGGGGAGGGCGCAAGCAAAGGACGGGCGCCGGAGAACTCGGGCGCTGAGGGAGCAGTAGAGAGCCGCTACATATGCGCTCCCTGTGCGCGAGCCAGGCCTAATGTTTCCTTGGGGTCGGTTTGAATTTTGAAATAGGCGGCAAGCATGAAAGCTGCAGGCCTGGTGGCGTCAGAGTGCTTTGAGCCAGCGAGCATGACGCCCGGCGACGCGGGTCCGGTCCAGCCCGGCTTGGAGGTGCTGCTTGTCGACACCGCGCTGGAGCAGGGCACGCTCGAGTGCTTGCGTGAGCAGCTGCTGCGAGTGTGCGGTCTGCTGACCGTATCCAGCAGCCCTGCCTGCGCCCATCTGCTCTGCTGCGCGCTAGTGGACGGCGACATCAGCCCTTCTGCCGCAAAGCTTCAGGTGCAGCCGAGTGCTCAACCTTTGCGCAACCTTGTTGCGCACTGTCCGCACCTCCTGGACTCAAGCAGAGGGGCCACTCAGGTGCTGTTCGGGCCAGGCGCCTTTGCCCCAAAGGCGTGTCACAACGGACTCAGGCAGCTCAAGGCCAGCCGGTCTGCCATGGAGGAGCCATCTTCGGAGAGACACTGTGCGAGCCGCTGCCGCCTCCTGATGCACGCAGCTCTTTTTGCCAGCACGAGCCGCTGAAATGCAGCGACCGATTGCAGGCGTGGGTCTGGGCAAGGCGCTGCAGCAAATTCAGGACGCTGAAGAATACCAGGCCTCGGAAAAGAGTTTTACTCTGTTTGCCAGCAGCTTTGAGAGCAGTCCCGAGCTGATGCGGCTGCTGCAGGTGAGACTTTAAATGCCTAGACCGGCCATGTCTCTTCCAGGCAGGCAGTCTAGACTTCTTGGTATGGGTCAGCAGTCGCTGTCTTGCGCCTTGTGTGTCTACATAAGAGTGGCTGACATGCTATAGGATAGAGCTTTCCGAGCTCGCCACGTTCTGAATTGGGAAAGCTGGGGGCTGCAGGAGGCTGAGCAACAGCAGGCCACGGTTCACTTCAGGGCGTTGCTGCCAGACCCGCTGCTCGCCTCTGCCAGGACGTCTCCTGCCATGCAGGCTTTCCTCAGCGACGTGCAGTTTGTTCCGAATGCCACCGTCACCGTCACGCCTGCAGGCAAGTTGCCTCACCCTTTCCTTCGTACTTCTCAATGTTTGCCACTGGCGAATCTATGCAAGCCATGTGGTGAGACTTCTGCGCAAGCTCCTTGGCAAGCCTACTTTCCAGCCGCTGCGCTGGCAATGCTGGGCACGAAGCTGACTGCGGCATGGCTGCAGACCCATGGGCCATTCAGCTGCTCACACTCCACTGGCTGCGGGCCGTGCTGCACCCCAAGCCGGCGCCGACTCAGCTGCTGCTGCCGGCGCCGCTGTGCGGCCTCAGCCGCCTCTCCTGTGCTGCCACCTGCGAGCTGAACTTGGCTGGGGAGCTGCACGACAGTTGCCGCGTCTGCTACTGCCACGCCTGCCCCGTGGATGAGAGCCGCCAGGCAGGTGCGCACGCTCCTCCTGCCGCAGCAACGGCCAGATCAAAGGCCGAGCAAGACCAGTGACTGGTTGAATGCCACCAGCACTGCCTGGCCTGCCAGTTCGCATGAAACTCGGGTCTGCTGGGCTCGTCTTCATGCTGCACCTACATCAGCACCCCGCACTGCATTCTGCTTTGGAAGAGGCTGAGGCGCCTCCGCTCAGGCAGCAAAGGCTCCACCAGCAGGCAAGAGGGCAAGCGACAGGCGGCTGAGCCTGCACCCTGTTGCCTCTTGACAGGCTTTGCCAGGTGCGCGGTGACAGGGGCGCCCGTGGCCCTCAAGTCCTGCATCCCTCAGGACGGCTACAAGCGCCTGGGGCAGCACACGCTGTTCCAGCCGGCCGCCGCCAGCCTGCTGCCGCCCGGCCCGCCTGCAGAGGGCCCGCCCTGCCTGCGGGTCACGCACACGGTGCAGGCGCGCCCTTCCTCTCAATCGCTGTCAGCACTGAAACGTGCAAAGCATGCTACCTCCCCGCACCAGGCAAGGCTTTCCAGCAGCGTGCCTCCAAGCAGGTCATTCATGAGACATCTGCACTGTTGCTCGCTTGGCTGCCTGCAACTGCCACCCAGATGCCGGGAGTGAGGCTCATGCGCATGCGGCATGCGGCTGCCAGGCTGGCGCCGTCAGCAGCGGCCTGCTGCACGGCAACCCCCTCCTGCTCTTCCCCTGGAGCGAGCCCGCCTCGGAGCTGGCGGCCATGGAAGCCAACGAGCAGGCCTTCGCAGCGCTCTGCCAGGAGCAGTTCCCTCCCCTGGCTCTGGGAGGACCTGGTGGCGCCCTGCAGCTGGCTAGTCTTTACTGGATGCCCGCTCCACAGAGCCAGGACCTCCCGACAATCGCTCAGAGTCCCATGCCTTCATCTCATGCTTGAAGCTGCTGCAGCTGCATGAGTTCTGGGAGGCAGCTGCAGGCGACAGGCTTGAGAGCACGCACAGGCGACTTTGCGCACTGCCTGTGCCTCGTAATCTGGCACGGCGGCATGCCCAGTGTCGTGGCATGAGCCAGCTGTGGCTGCCTGAAGCCAAACAACGGCTGCTGCAGGCACTGGCGCAGCGCGAGCAGCTGCTGGTTGCCAGCTGCCTCGCAGGCCTGAAGCCAGGCAGCCGGCCGGGCGCGCTGCCGCAGTTTTGGGTGCTGCGGCCGGCGGCGGACTGCTGCTCGCTGCTGGCCAGGAGGCAAGCACCCGCTGCTTTTGCTCACAAAAGGCGCTGTCTTTGGCAGAGCTTGGCGGTCTTTGGCAGAGCTTGGCGGCTGCGGGAACAGCGCAAACATGCCTTGGCATGCTCATGGGGGCGGATGCGCAACTGCTAGAGCATCTCTCTCTCAGGGAGGAGACATGGCGGATTGCGAGGCTGTGTACTCATGACTGCGCCACGCCTCTTCCTGCCGGCGCAGGGTGGCCAGCTGGGAGGAGGTCCTGCCGGCCGGCCACCTGCTCCCGCGTCTGGATCCGCCGGATGCCTGCCTGGTCGAGGCCGTCAGTGCCAGCCTGGCGGCCTGGCCGGCGGCAGAGGCGTTCCCCTCGGGTCTGCAGAGCGGCGCCGCCACGCTGGCCCAGGCGCGGCTGTTGCTGCAGTGCAGGAGCCGAGCTTGTGTCCCTGCCATTTGCCCTGTGTCCCTCTGCCGGCAAGGGTGCGCCTATTGCATGCCTGCTGCTGCACGCCTCGGGCTGTGTGTGAGCTGCAGGGCGTGATTGCGAGGAGCGCATCGCCCGGCCGGCTGGCAGCAGACACCTTCCTCCCGCAAGACGCCTCCACGGAGCCGGCGCCAGCGGCGACCGCCATCAAGAAGCGGCGGGGCAGCACCCGGCTGCCGATGCACTCAGTCGCAGATGGCCGCCAGGCAATGTCCTCGCTCTCTCCCTGTTACTGTTATTTAGTATTGGTTATGTGCTGGCAGAAAGGCGAGCTGAGGTCGTGCGGCTGGCGCAGGCAAAGCGGCCGGCACGTGCTCTGGCGCCCAAGCGGCCAGGGCGTGGCGGCGGCAAGCAGTAGGATTGATGTGAGGAGATACAGAGACTCCAGGGGAAGGTCGGAAGCGATGCCTGCCACAGGCAAAACCAGCTTGCCCTGTGTCTGTGAATGCATGTGTGACCGCTGGCCTGGACCTCCTGCGGAAAACGTCGACCCAGCCTGGCTGGCAGGAAACCCATGCATCCTGAGCCAGGCCAAAACGAAAGGTAGACCGCTCAGACCCGACCGCCGCCATCCCTCCGGGCGCCAGGCGTCCAGAGGGGCACTCATCGCGCGGGGCGCCCGCCGCTTTGGCAGCGGGGGCGCGCCCGCAGGCCTCATGCTCAGGCGGCGGCCGCACGTTTCGTCTTCACGGATGTGGAGTCAGACAGCTCTGAGAGCGTCGTCGAGTTGTACATACTGAGAACAGATCCTGTTCAAGTATGGTCAACACAACGATTGGCGGCGGCGACGAACAAGTGCCCCGCCGCCAGGTCACAAACTCGACTTATGGGCCTCACATCACGTCCACACGTTGCGCTTCGGGAAGTCCGGGACATGCGCACAGGCTCGAAAAACAAGGAGTCGGGCCGCTGGCACCGCCGGCAAGCAGACATCCGGCTGGTGCGCGCCGACAGGCTCGCAGGTGCTGAACAAACGGCGCACCAGCCGCACCGCGGGCTCACACGCCGGGCACAGGGGCGTGTTCATGTACCAGTGGGCCTACTCACGCGGAAGCAGAGCGCTGACGGCGACCCGGAAGGCGCGCGCGCCGCCATGGCGCCGGAACGAGGAGGACGGGATAGGCACGCGCGCCTTCCGGGGCGCGCAGACGGGATGATTGCAAGGCGAATCAAGGGGTACACGCTCTTTGCGTCACAAGCGAGGCGAGGAGGCTCGTTGCGAAACAGGCGGAGACAAGAAGTGCTTGCATCTCCACTTCGAGAGGCAAGAGGACAGCGGGCACGCCTGCCCGACCGGACGGAGGCAGCATCAAGCGCTGACGGGCGTCAACTCCTCGCCGATCTGGATCACGTTGGCAGCCTCGTCGTCGGGCGCAGCAGCCCAGTCAGCGGGCATGAGCCCAACGGTGGAGATGTCAACCTCCTCGTCGGCGCCCGGCCGCGCGAGCATGTCCTTGGCCGCCTCTGTGATCGCCTTCTGGTCGAAATGTCCGCCTCCTGAGGCCACCAGCGGCAGCACGCTCGGGTCCACAACGCTCCTGCGATCGCACGGCACACCACCGCGTTATTCCCCCTTCCAAAGATCTCCTCGCCGCCCGGATCACACCCCCAGCACGCAAGCTGCCTCGCCTGGCACCCACATTCTGTAGTTCCTGCAGGCGGCGGCTTGCTGGCCAGCAGCAGAGGCAGGCTTGCCGCGCGGGCGCCGTCTGGCAAGCAGAGGGGAGGCACCGCTGGCTGGCGTCCTGCTGCTCCATGGCTTGGCTGAGCTCCTCGAGGCTGCCGCTGGTCACCAGCGGCTGCTCCCCCACGTCGGCCGCCATGTGACCCGCCAGCGCTCCGCTGCGGCCGCAACGGGCGCGCTCCGCTCAGTGCCCATCCCACTTCCGGCTCAAGCAGCCTGCGCATTCTGGCCGCATGGCAGCAACAGGGCAGCCAGGCCAGCTTGTGCCAGGAGCGCGTGCCTGGCACTCCCAATCAAGCAGTGACAGCAGCCTGTCGAGAGCCAGGCAGGCAGCTGCAGGCGCCTGCTGTGGCGTGGGCGGTGGCGTGCCTGTCAGCCCCGGCCGCTCTGGCCTGGTGCGGCAGCTGGATGATGGTGGCGCTGCTGCTGCTGCTGCCGCTGCTGCCGCCGCTGCTGCTGCCGTTGGCGGCCGCCCCGGGCTGCTGCTGCAGCTGCTCGGACACTCCGGAGCTGTCGACGCCGGCCGCCTTGTCGAGGCCGGCCAGGCCCAGCTGGCCCTGGCCCGCGCGGCCCTGCTGGCTCTGCACCTCGGCCACGTGGTCCAGCACGTGCTCTGCCGGCATGGCGCCGCGCTGCGCCTGCAGCCCCGACCGAGGGCAGCGGCTCAGACTCGGGTGCGGCCGCGGGCTGCTTGACGCGCGTGGGGGCGCCCAGCAGCAGCCGGCAGGCAGGCCACAGCCAAGAGTGCGAGTGCCAGGCACCTGCGCCTGGCTGCCTTGCTCGAGATCGGCAGCGCGGCGGGCTGGCTTGGGTGCGGCTGAGGAAGCGGGAGGGCGGGTGTGGTGTGGGCAGGGCGGGGCCGCGCCTCGCGCTTGCGGATGTGCTCCTGCGCCACGTGCTCCTCCAGCGCCTGGGAGCCCCAGCCGGGCTCGCGCTGCGTCGGGTGCACGTGCCCGTGCGCGTGCGGGTGCGGGTGCCGCCGCCGCGCGCCGCCGCCGCTGCGGCGCGCGCGCGCCGCCTGCTGCTGCTGCTGCGGGTTTGCGCCCGGCTGCTGCGCCGCCTGCTGCTCGGCCGCCTGGCTCGCCGCCTCCGCCGCGTGCTCCAGCACATGCTCCGCCGGCATCTGGCCACGCGCTGCCTGCAGGCGTTGATCGTCGGCTTTCAGGGGACCGGCAAAGCTTGCCGCTGCTCGGGGATGCTCGTTGGCTGCATGCGCTCGAGAGCGACCAGGGCTGCCTTGCAGCATGCTCCGCTTGCAGTGGAAGGAACGTTCTGCCGCCCGCAAAGCCATGCAGTTGCCCTGCTGCCGGGAGCCGATCGCTGTCCACGAGGCAGCCACGGCTGGCGGGAGGCTCGCCTCGCGCTTCTTCACGTGCTCCAGCGCCACGTGGTCCTCCAGCGCCGGGTCGCCACCGTAGCCGGTCGCGCCGGCCGCCTGGTGCCGCGCCTGCCGCTGGCTCTTCCTGCAGCAGGCGGCGAGCGCGGCCTTTCAGCACGGTTGGCAGCCCAGGGAGGGAGCTCAGCTGAGCCTGAGGATACCAAATCAGGCTCAGCAGCTCCACGCGTGGGCAGTGAGGGCTCAGCGTGCTGCTGTGTATGACCGTGCAATGTCTAGTTGCCAGCGACCAGTTCACAGCGAGGGGCGCCATGGTGCTTGAGGGCGAGGAACGGATGGCACCTGCGCTCGCGCCGCTGCTGCTGCTTGCTCCGCCCCTCGGTCGCCTCCCCCTCGGTCAGCGCCCGGCCGGTTGTGGTGAGATCATCCTGCCGCTGTTTTGCGGAGGCCAGCGAGTACCGCGCTCCGTAGGGATTGCTGCGAGTGCGCTTGGCGACTGCCAGCTCCCGGCCCGCCGCCTGCTCAGGCAGCTGTTGTCAAGCAACTGCCCTGGTTGGGGACAGGAACGTTGGCATGGCGGAGGAGCGGCGGACCTTGGCCTCCAGCAGCTCCAAGTGCACAGGATCTCCTGCCGCGGCGACTTCACAGGGCCTGCGGCAGCGTGTGGTGTTGGTCGTGCTGTCAACTGGCCGGCCAGCCAGCGCACTACAACACAGGAGGTGAGAGGGGATGCAAGGACCTGGCGGATGGGACGCGCCTGCCCGCGACGCAGGGTTCGCGCTCGACTAGCAGCACATCAGCATGCCTGCCGTGACTTGTTCCGCCCAGACTCAGCACGAGGACCGCGCAGAAGAGCGCCCGCGCGCATCCGCGGATGCGGTTGTGCATGGCGATGCCGCCGATGCCTTCAGCACCTCATGCCGATTTCGCCCCTCGAAGCTGCTCAGGATGCGCTCTTCGCGTGGGACCGACCGGCGCGGCGCGTCCAGGGCGCGGGATCGAAGCCTCTCCCACGAACGCGGCACAGCTGGCGCGCTGGGCTGCCCGACGCGCTGGATGCGGTGTCCACGAGAAAGGAGTGTTCCGTTGCCTGACTCACGGCTCTCGCAGAAAGCACACTAAAATCAGAGGAAACCGCCCGGCAAACTGACAAGATGCAGTGCGAGAGGGAGCTGTCTGCGAGTTCGCGCCGGACTCGTCGAGTGCTGCTGCTTGAAAGTGCTTCTCGCTGGAGCCTCCCCAGGGAGCAAATCCACAAGAAAATCGACGGAACGACTGTTGCCAAGATCAGCGCGTCTCCGAGTGCCCCTGTGCGCCGAGACCCTCCAAAATGCAGGGCGAGCTTGGCACAGCTGCAGCATTCTAACGGAGGGCACAGTGAGCGGCATCGTCATGCGTGGCGGGGGTCACTCGCGCTCGGCCGTGCGCGCGGCATGTCGCCTACTCTCCTCCACCTCGCCGCGCCAGCGCCGTGCTCGGTAGTTTGTGAACCAGTCAGAGACCTACAGCAGGAGGCGGCTTTAACTCTTGCAGCGGTAAGACAAGCTTCGAGCCCATCGAGATGCCAGCTTAAGGTACCTGCTTGACCTCCTTTCGCGTGTAGTTTGCCAGCCGCTCCTTCTCCTGCCGGCTGGGCACGGGATGCTCAAAGTGCAGGAAACGCGCCCACAGGTGCATAGCCTCGCCCCTGCGAGACGGCCAGCCCAGCTTGTGCCCTCAACACGCAAACCAGCAGCACAGCCGGCTGCCACCTGAGGTGGTGCCCACCTGAGGTGCCGCCGGAAAGTCTCCAGCCAGCGCTCATGCTCCTGCAACACGCAGCCAAGCAACTGTGAACTTCGGTGGCGGGAAGCTCCGGTCGTGAGCGGCCCTGTGGTGGTGGGCGGTTGGGCTGCAGGCGCTGCGGCGCTCAAAGGTCATCAGAGCTGTCAAGGGCCAGCCAAACTCCAGGCAAGAGGGCAGCCAACCTCCAGGTAAAGAGGGCGGCACACCGCTTCCTGCCACGCTGCAGCGTCGACAGGCGGCCGGCCGCGGCGCTCCGCTGCCAGCGCCCTCTCGCAGCCGGCCACGCAGTTGCGCAGCATGCGCAGGACGGGCCACAGCATGGCGACCGCTTTCGCGTTCAGGCCAGGCTGCACACGCCGACTCCTCACCGAGCGGCAGCAGGGTCTCGGCAGGAGCAGATGCAAGGCTGAGGCGAGCAGGCAGCCTCACCGGGAGGCTGTCGTCCAGGCTGTCCAGTGGCCGGGAGGCAGCAGCCTTGTAGGCGAGCCACTGCGTTGTGGCCGCAGGCCGCAGCCCCATGGCGATCAGGAAAACTCGCACCTCCCCCTGCACACGAGCGCTTTTGCATGTGCACCTGCTGGGGGCACAGCAGATGATGCTCCCATCTTGGGGGCTGTGTCGAGGCACGCCTCCAAAGCAGCCACCAGGTGGATGCTGGGGTCGTCTGCGCTGCCGTCGTTGGGCCTTTGCCCTGCATCGACATGCTCGTGCCTGCAAACCGAGTCTCTTAGTCAGCCAAATTGCAGCTAATCTCAAAACCCGGCAGCGCACCAGACCAGTGAGGTCAGCGGGAAGCAGGCGCCTGTGGGAGGCTGATGCGGTCGGCACCGGCTCGGGTGGCAGTGCCGGGCCTGCTGCTGCAGCCGCCTCGCTGCCGCCCTCAAGCTGTCTCCGCCACTTGGTGCGAACCTTGCACCGGTGGGGCTGAGCCACTGCCTGCGGCCGCGAGTCGCCCTCCCTACGGCAACAGGAAAGGCGGTCAGCGGCTGCCAAAACGACCTGTCCAGC
Source organism: Trebouxiophyceae sp. KSI-1 (assembly GCA_003568905.1). Taxonomy (NCBI): domain Eukaryota; kingdom Viridiplantae; phylum Chlorophyta; class Trebouxiophyceae; species Trebouxiophyceae sp. KSI-1. The sequence continues at coordinate 43,789 of BHFV01000059.1, read as the reverse complement.
GCGCAAGCCTGGAAGCCACGTGCCTGCTGGCTAGCTCAGCGTCGGGCAGCTCCTGCGGCAGGCTGGCCGAGCGCCGCGGGCGTTTGCTGTGGCCGGGCTGATGCTCAGGCCCCAGGCGCAGGTCCAGCTGCTCCAGGCCTCCCATCAAGTCCTCGGCAGACGCTGCCGCCAGGATGTCGTCCCACATCGTGGACGCGCCACTGGCGGGCAGCAGCTGCTGCTGCAGGGACAGCCTGGCGGCAGAGAAGCTGCCCGTGGAGCGGGCGAGCGGGTCTGGCAGGGCGTCAGAGTCAAAGCGCAGGATCATGTCCGCATCCGTCTCTGCCTCCTCAGTCGGCCCTGGTGCTGCTGGCACGTCCGAGCCGAAACGGGTGATCAGGTCAGCCTGCGAGGAGCAGGCAACAGCGCCATGAGTACCGCAAAACGCAGGCGATGCGCACAGCCAGGGCCAACTGCGAGCTGCCGCGCCTCGGTCAGCGGGTGCTCGCTGTTGAGCAGGTAGGCGTGCTCGGGCAGGTCGGCCACGGCGGGCGGGCTGTGCTCTGCTTCTTCTTCTTGCATCGTCGTCCGCCACTGCTCAGACGTCCAGGAAGTGCTGCTTCGAAGCGCCGCCTGCAACAAGCTTGGTCATGCCGGTTCGATTGAACCGAGATGCTGCGATTGCTGCTCGCTCGACGCGCCTGCAAGTCGTCGGTGAAGGTGCGCTGGATGCTGCCCAGCAGCAACAGCGCGTCCACTTCCATCTGCTCGCTCGCCGCCGACAGGCCCGGGGATGCAAGCGCAGGGACGCTGATGAATGCGTGCGCAGCATCTTCGATCGTCACTCCCGCAACCAGCATGGACAGCTCGTCACCGGGTTCTTGCTCCATCAGGATGGGCGCACGGGTGCCTTTGTTTGTCGCGTCCCTGTGCCGGCAACAAGCCCAATCGCGAGCTATGTGGGCGATAGGATCGTCTTAGCGGGCGGGGAGGCGGCAAGGCCATCGCGCACACAAAACGAAGACGAGCGGACGGCGGACGACGAAGAAACGCCACCAAACCCTTTCTTTTTTTTCCTTTTTTTTTTTGCCCGTGGGGATGGCTGGGCACGCGGCCACCGCGACAATGCATGGCCGGTTCCCTGCACGAGTCTTCAGCGCGAGGTTCAGCGCGAGGGTGTGAGCTTCAGCGCGAGGGTGTGAGCGTGTCGAGACTGTGCATGCGAGCTGAGATGCGCGCCCCGGGCTTGGCCCCGGCCGGCTGCCCGGTCCCCGGCGTTTGCCGACCCAGCAGACAGTATCCTTTCGAGGTGCGCCAGGTGCGCGGCATTGCGGCGCCTCAGTGCGCTTGAGTGCTCCGCTGGCGCATGCCGATGCTTCTCCTCACAGCCTTCGAGTGTCCCAAAGCGTCCAGGCCTCAGAATCCAAAGTCGCTCTAGCATGCTCACCTGCGGTATGGCCTGCTAAAACTGCTTGCTACGGCACTTGAACCCTTTAGTGCCACCTGCAGGCGCACAGCCGGCGACAAGCGCGGCAGTGCAGGGGCCGCCGGCCGCTGCACGTCTGCAATTCAGCACAGGAGGTCGTGGGTGTGCTACTGTTTTCGGCGTTGCCTTTCACGGCTGTGCAGACGCTTGCCGACAGCAAGCTCGGCAAGTCGCTTCGGGTGCGCCCTTCCCGAGCCTGACTCTTGCATCGTCCCTCGCAAGGCCGGCGTGCAAGGATCCCAGCCTCTTGAGGCGTCTGGCTGGGCTGCAGGAAAACGTGGAAAAGAACAAGCCGCGCTTCAAGGCCGAGGAGGCCGAGCAGGCGAGGCAGCGAGCAGAGGCACGCAGCAGGAGGCGTGCTTCCCTGTCAGCCCCACTCGCCGCTGGCGCAGACTGCATCAGGCGACTGGAAAGGCAGCTCAGGCAGGCAACAATGCCAACCTGTGTGCTGAAGCTGCTGTGCCCGCGCCCGCAGCATGTGGTACGGTCCCGAGCGGCCCAAGTGGCTGGGGCCGCTGCCGGCGGAGGCAGCCTACCCGCCGCACCTGCAGGGCCAGGCGCCGGGGGACTATGGCTATGACTTGCTGAAGCTGGGCGCCACCCAGGAGTCCTTTGATAGGTGCCCCCCCTCCCCCCCATAATGCATGCCGCTAGCTTGGCTGGCCGTCGGCTGCAAGGCTGGCTTGGCCGCACAGCAACCTCAGCTGATCCGCTGCTTGTTGCGCTCTGAAAGGGGCAGCTGGTTAGCCTTCAGTGCGCGGTCAGCAGCAGCTTGCAAGGCTCGGGAAGCAGCCGGGCGAATGTGGCCCTGCCTGCCACAACTGCTTTTGCCACCTCGCAGACTCCAGATTCAAAATGATGATGGGTGATTTGCCAGGATCATGAGCTTGGAGACTGTCCTATAGTTGACCCTGGAGCGAAACTCAAAAAGCAGCTACTCCGCAGGTACTTTGAGCTGGAGCTGATTCACGCCCGCTGGGCCATGCTGTCCGCGCTCGGCATTCTCGTCCCAGGCAGGGCTCCCACCCCCCACACTGGCAGCTCTTTCTGAACAGCGACTGCCTGCTCAGGACGCTCCGCCAGCCGTTCGCTGCCAGACACTAAGCATTCCCATGGAGCGGGTGGCGGCCGCAAATGAACGCTGCTAAACCCTAATACAGACAAACCTCGTTAACTGCCGCCCCCCGGTCGCCGGGAAAGCAGGTCGCTTAGTGTGTTTTTGGAGCGAGATCCCACTTAACGAGACGACTTTGCCTGCGATTTTCAAAAACCGTCCCCTAAGAGGCCGGCCGCTTACAGCAGGCAAATCGCTTATCGAAGCGCCGCTTATCGAGGTTTGACTGTATTCAAATCGCAAGTTCAATGCTGACACCCCCCGTTGAATGCTCGCAGAGGTGCTGCAGTATTCCGGGCTGAGCAGCTTCAGCGAGGCGCGCTGGCAGTACGTCGGCCTGGCCAAGCTGCAGGGGGAGGACCTGAACTATTTTGGCATCCCCGGGCTGCGCATCGCCGGCAACCAGGGCGTGGCCATCATCGCTGTCTGCCAGGCACGCTCTGGGGGCCAGGATTTCAAGCTTACGATCTGGGGTCGATCTGCACGGATTTCCGGGAGCCATGGGACCTTTAGCGTCCCTCACGGGAGCCCTCTCGTGGTTGGAAGCTGGAGACTTGTGCGGGGCCCTGTAAAGGGCGAGGCCAGGAGAGTCGGGAGTGAGCAACGAGGCGGGGACTCCTGTGGCGGCTGCGCTGTCCTGCGGCCAGCGGGCAGGCGGGTCTGCCAGCCAGCTTTGGCAGCAAAGCTCGCTGCCTTGGAGCGACGCTGCCTGGCCTGCCTCAAATGCAGCGGCCCACTTCCCGGGATGAGCGGCAGCGCTTTGCTCGCCAGCTGGGCGGCGGCGCACCTTGTCTAGAGGCAAAGGGCTTCGGGCTCCGGATCTGAGCCCGCCCTGCTGCACGCAGGTTCTGCTGATGTTCGGGCCGGAGTACGCCCGCTCCCGCGGGATCGAGGCGCTCGAGCCGCTGGGCATCTACCTGCCAGGCGACAAAAACTACCCTGGTGGGCGTCCCACCCGAGCTAGGCTCGGTTGCTGGGGTTTTTGCTCAAGGTTGTGGCAGACGGCGGGACCTTCCTGCACCAAGCGGCGGAGAGGGCGCAGGAGCCGGGCAAAAGCTCCCATGCCGAGCTGGAGGGGGCGCGGACTGACCTGCCTGCCGCCAGCAGATGCTGCCGCCGCTGCTGCGCTGCCTGCCACCGGCCAGCAGCCTGCTGCAGCGTCCCAGCTGAGGCGGCAGTGTGGCCGCGCGCAGGCGGCGTGTTTGACCCGCTGGGTGTGACGCGCGACCCGGACGCTTTCGAGGACCTGCGTGTCAAAGAGATCAAGAACGGTCGCCTGGCCATGGGTGACCCCCCCCCCCCCCCCCCGCTTCCCCGCCTTCTCCGCTGTTGGCCTGCTATCAGCTCGAATGTGCACAGTGGGTGCTGTGACTGCGGCACTTGCTGCATTCAGGCGGCCTGCCCCTGCAGCCTCCCTCCGCCCGCACAGCCGCGCGGGCACAGCAGCCAGCTGCGGCTGCCTCCATGGCATGCCCTGCAAGTCTGGGCACTGGCGTGCTTGGGAAGCAAGCGCCTGCAGTAGCTGACGCGGGGCGCGCTGATGCCTGGCCTGCAGTCGCCTGGCTGGGCTTTGCCGCCCAGGCGGCTGTGACCGACAAGGGACCCGTGGAGAACCTGATCGATGCCTGGCCCTTCAAGTGACGAGCCAACCGCTTCCCAGCCTCGTTTGGGAAATACACGCGTCTGATCTGTTGCCTGCTCAGTAGAGAGACAGCTGTTTTGTCCCTTTCTTCGAGTCAGCCGGCATCTGCCAGGCATCCCTTGGAAACACACGCGTATGGAGCATTACTTGGAAACCCAGGAACCGGCAGTGTAGAATGCTGGAAAGGAAAATAATGGCGTTCAAAGCCTGCCGTGGAAGCTTGCCTGCCTGCCTGCCACCCAGTGCCGGGCGCCCGCAGCAGCCTGTGTGTGCAGCAGCATGCGAGCGACCGGCATTGCCACTTCTGTGCGATGCGATGCAACTGCTCTGGGCGTTGGAGGATATGTGACGGTTACAGCGATCTGCCTAGCACGGCGCCAGCACTGGAGGCAGGCCTGCCGAGCCGCGGTGTTCGGAAAGCGCTGCCAGCCGCGTCTACTGCGGTCGGAAACAGGCAGGCCTGCTCGCGATGCGGCGCCGGTGCAGGAGCCCGTGGCTGCTGGGGCGAGTGCTGTCAGCCACGGGCTGCCGGTGAACCCGGCGGCGTATGTTCACAAAAGGCACAAATTCTCCCTCCAGAGTTCACGAGGGGACAAGCGGCAGGCCTGTCGCTGGGGGTGACCTCACGGAGGCTGCTGCTGGGGAGGCCTGCTTGAGCAAGGGCCGGCTTGTGGAGCGTCCATTGGGGGCGGGGGGGGGGGGGGCTTGTGACCATGCCGAGCTGGCCGGGGGCGGCGACTTCGCTTCACTGCGCTGCGGGCCGGGCTTGGCGGCGGCACTTGGCTGCTGCGGGGGGCAAAAGGATTGGTTTGGCGTGGCACGCATCTCTGCTGGGTTTCCTAGTGGCCGCGCTGTTTCGTTCATTCGGGAGCACAAATTGCCAGCTGGCCAGACTATTGGCGAAAGGGCGGCGGGGACGCCTGCCGGGGGTGCTCCTGCTGCTTGACGAGGGGGGCGGCGGGAACGCAGAGCTGCTCCGGCGCGGGCGAGTGCCCGCTGCTGCAGAGCGGTCTCGGGGCTTGCTGCACGCTATGGCGAGAATGGCCGCGTACGACGCTGCTTGGCGGGACGGGAAGGGGAGCGGGAAAGCAGAGGGGGGGGGGGGGGGCCTAATCGCGGCGGCGGCCTCGGGGCCGCCGAGGGGCCGGGCGGCCGCTCGGGCCTAGCAGCGCGGCCGGTAGTCCTGCTGGTCCGTCAGCAGGGGCGCCTCCTTCAAAAACTGGTGCTTGACGCCGGCCGTGTAGGTCCGCAGGTAGCGGATCCAGCTGTCGCCCAGCTCCTCGCGCCAGACGGGCTGCAGAAGGGCAGGCGGCACGCGTCAGCCGCCGCTCACGCCAGGCCGGCAAGCAGTCTGTATGCCAAGGCTGCGCCTTGCCGCACGAGCAGAGCCAGAGCGGCGGTGAAGAGCCGCCGGCAGCTTGCAAGGAGAGGAGGGGTGGGGCACCTTGAACGCGACGCGCTCGCCCGGCGGCAGCAGGTGCCAGAGCGCGTCCGTGGTCGGCGTCTCAAACGTGAAGTTGAAGTCGGTGTCCGAGGAGCCGAGCTTCGTCCACATGTTGTGGGCCATGACCACCTGCGGCGAGCCGCGCCCGTGTCAGTGCCCGCGTCGCCTGCAAGCTGCAGCTGCAGCTGCAGCTCGGCACCGTAGGAGGCAAGGCGTAGGGTAAGGGGGAGGGGGAGGAGTCCCCACCTTCTTGGCCTGCCGGGAGTGGCCTGCCAGCCGCAGCGCGGCCGCCATGGCCGCCAGCTTGACGCTCCTCGCGGCGCAGCGCAGCTTGAAGGCGGCCTTGCTCTTGAGCCAGGCGACCGAGTAGCGGCCGTTGCGCACGAGCGTGCGGTTGGCGTCCTGCACGGGGTCCAGCTCCAGGTAGCTGCCGACGGCGGAGTGGACGCTGCGGTTGAGCAGCGGGTAGCTGTCGCTGGAGCAGACGTGCACGACCGGCGGCAGCAGGCCCGGCTGCCAGGCGGTGGCTGCCGTGGCCGCGAGCGTCGCCGAGGAGACGACGTCGCCCGGGACGACCGCGATGTGGTGCTTCGGGTCGTGCTGGATGAAGCGGATGATCCCTGCGGTAACAGCTGGCGGCGTTAGGGTGGCTGCAGGGCCTCTGGCGAGGCAATCATATCCGTTTGAATTGCAAACGGAAGACGAAGGCCGGTTCGGGACGCGTATATCCGGGAACTGAAGGCGCTGGGCTCTGGGAGCCGTGCGTGGCAGAGCAGGCATGCACAGGGAAGTGGCTGCGCAGCCCGGGACAGGGAGAGGGCCCCAGGGATGGAGAAGAGCCGCACCGGCGAGCGTGCCGAGGATCATGGCCGTGAAGCCGCTCGTGTTGCCGATGTAGCCCGGGTGCGGGTTGCCGGCCACGCAGCCGATCAGGCTGGGCCGCACGATGCAAACGGGGAACGGCTGGCGGTCGTACGACATGACCAGGCGCTCGGAGAGCGTCTTGGCCACAAAGTACGTGTTCTGCAGGCCCCACTGCTTCATCAGCTTGTCCGCCTGCGGGGCGTGGCGAGCAGTGCGTCAGTTACAGTTACTCGCTGCTGGGGCAGGCGGGCGGTGTGCGGGTGGGGAGCAGGGGCAGGCGCAGCCGCTGCTTGAAGCAGAGGTTGTCGTTGCAGCAGCTCAAGGCAGCACTGCAGCAGGGAGGCTTGGGAGGCGGGGAGGCGTTCGGAGGAAAGGCAGGGGAGGGGCACCTTTTTCTGGGCCGCCTTCTGCGGCAGGTCCAGCAGCGCCTGCGCCTCAGCCAGCGGGTCGGGCGTGCCCGGCAGCGGGTACAGCTCTTCGCGCACGCGCGCGTGGCGCGGCTGGTTGCTGTTGACGTACGCGGTGCTCATGTAGGTGAAGCAGCGCAGCGCGGGCATGCGGGCCGCCATCGCGAGCAGCTCGCGCGTCGAGGCGTAGTTCGTCCGCATGATCGTCGAGATCGGCTCGTCGAAGCGGATGCTCGCGGCGCAGTGGATCACGAAGTTGGTCTCGCTGCGGGCGGGCACGTCAGCGGGCGTTACTGCATATGGCATAGGCTGGCCGGTTCGCAGGGTGGTGGGGTGTGTGTCGGTGTGCTTGTGCTAGCTTTTCCACAGTGGCGGAAGGCCAGGCAACAAACGGCAGTGGGCGCTTGGGCGGAGGGATACAGGCGGGGAGGGAAAGGGCCGGGGAGGCGTGCCTGTAGAGCGCGAGCTGCTGCGCCTCGCCGAGGCCCAGGTCCTTGGTCGTCAGGTCGGCCGCGATGACCTCGATCTTGGCCAGGAGCGCGTCCATCTGCTTGTGCAGCAGCTGGAACTCGGGTCCGCGCAGCAGCTTGCGCAGCCGCTCGTCCGGGCTGACCTGCTTGCCGCTGCGGTCCTTGGTGCCTCGGATGACCAGGAACACCTGCAGCGGTGGTGCTCGCTGTCAGCGCCGCAAAACAGGTTCGATCCAGGACGCTCCGCATGTCAGGGCTGCTCGGAACGAGCGGTCAGCTACCTTCTTGATGCCCGGGCAGGTCCGGAGGAGCTGCTCCAGCACCAGGGTCCCGACGTAGCCTGCGGGTGGGAACAAGAGCGTCAATAAAACTGAATGGCCCCTCAGGAACTCCAGGCGGGCGATCACGCGCTCAGGCAGGGCGGCCAGGAAGGACGCGCACCGGTGGCGCCCGTCAGGAGGACGGTGGCCCCGTCGTACTCTTTGACGACCGAGAAGCCGCTGAGCTGCTTGATTGCTTTCGCGTTGACCCCTGCAAGCCCATACGCAGCAGTGAGTGTCCGCTGCAGCCGTCCGCGAGGCTCCGCGCGGCCCGCAGACCAGCCGCGACGACCGCGCATGGCTGTTAACTCCCAAGCGCCCGCACAACCTCACTACCCAGACGCATGCGATATGGCTCAGAACGGCCGAGAGATGTCCCACGCTGGGCGAGAGCTCTCGGAGGCGGGCAAAGCCGGGCGGTTGCAGTCCGGGGATGTTTCCGACAGCCCAGCCGGCGGCATGGCGGCAGAAAAACCAACTCTATCACTATGGATCGCCTCAAAAAGTATATATTTCCAATTTTCACGCAAGCAGACTAGCCAAAAGCGGCCGATGGGCCGGCGATGGATGTCGAGTGGGTCAACGCGGGTGTGCGACCCACAGCGAACTGGCGGCCCGGACGGCCCGCATCGGGTCTTAAAAATGCTTCTGACGCATGCCCACCCGTCAGGTGCGAGAAAGGCCGCCAGCACCCCGAGATTGGCCTCATCCTGGTACACGCGGCGCGGCAAAGCGAGCCCGGCAGGGCGGGAGCACCACGGAGGAGGCGCGCACCCTGCCCCCGCAGGAAGGCCGCCGTGTTGTGCAGGCTGTCGAAGTCACTCGTCCGCCCAGACGAGCTGACGGACGGCGAATCGCCGATGTCGCTGCTGCTCGCCCGCGAGCGGGCGCCCATGGGCGAGCTGAGCTCGCTGTCACTCATCCGGAACTGCTCCATGGCTTGAGGACCAGATGCAAAAAACGCACACGGACGAGAAATCTTCTGAGAATTGCGCAGCTGTCGGGAGCTGTTAGGCGGTTAGGTTTTAGGGTATGAAGACAGCTGTTTTGAGCCCGCTTGGGCCCCGCTCGCCTCGCCCCGCCCACCGATTGTAGCCCTTGGCTGCTGTGCGTCTCCGCCAAGCGCTCTGCAGCTTTGTGCGTTCGCATGCAGCTTTGCGGTCAGCATTCAGCACGCGTAGTTTTGACACGTGCGGCTCTCTCACAGCAGGCCTCACTGGCTGCCGTCCGGCAGCTCCAGCGCGACCGGCCCCAGCGCGCCGCTGCGGAAATCGTTCAGCAGCTGCGTGCCCGCCCGCTCCAGATCCCCGCCGTGCCGCCTGCCGGCCAGATCCAGCACAAAGTCCTCGCCTGCGCGCGCACGCCCCCGCTCCCGCCATCCCGCCAGAGCCACTCTTCATCGCCAGAAGACGAGAGAGCGAACGAAAGGGCGTGTGAAAGAGAGGATGCGAGAAGGATGGGGCGCCAAAGCGGATGGGAGAGCGCGCCCGAGACATCTGGACCGAGCTCCGCCCTGTAGCGCTCCGCCAGCCGGCCGAGGGGTGACCCCGCGCAGGGCAGCGCCCGCAGCGTCTCCAGCAGGCAGGCGGCGACGGCGGACGCCAGGTAGGACGCCTCGCCGATGTCGTTGCAGATGGCCAGCAGCCGCGCGGCGCGCTGGTCGCTGAAGCGGGCGGGGATGACGCCTGCGCGGCAGTTACAAGCCGCTCAGGCGGGGAGTTACAACCCCCTTCGCCTCCCACACGCACGGCCGTGCCTCGGCCAGGGGAGCAGCTCGAGCCGGACGAGGACTCTGCCAGCCCCTAGCAGGCAGAGCTTCCTGAGACCCAGGAAGCCAGGTGCCGTCGCCATGCGCGCGCAATCGAGCGCGGGCGTGAGCCGGAGCCTGGGGAGGCACGCGCCCGGGGCGTCCAGCAGGTCGAGCTCGCCGCCGACGCGCGCCCACTGCAGGCTGCGCGTGACGCCCGGCCGGGGCGCGCTGTCGCATGCGCGCCGCCCCAGGAGCCGGTTGATGAGCGCGCTCTTGCCGACGTTGGGGAAGCCGATGACGCAGGCGCGCGCCGGCCGCGGCCGCAGGCCCCGCTGCCGCCGCCGCGCGTTGACCTCTCGGCTGGCGCGGGCCGCGATCTTGGCCAGCTGCAGGGGGGGGCCAGCAGCAGGGGGGGGTCAGCAGAAGCTGCGACTGAGTCAGCTCTGCCACATGGCAGGAGGCCTGGCTCCCATCAACCGACAGCCCTGGCGGCAGGCAGGTGTCACACTGGAAGAGCTCTGAGTGATCTGGGAGCCCCCAGCGCCGATGTACACCGGAATGCTCCCTTTCCGCAGGAATCTCAGAGTGCTGCCTCTCGCAGAGCTGCACTCGCCGCCACTTGCAGGCTGCAGGGCAGCGGCTGGCGCGGCAGGGCCGGGGGGAGCAGCGCCTGCGGCACGCCGTCCCCGGCCTTGCCGTTGGTCCAGTAGACCGGCTGGCCCCGCCGCCCGAACTCGGCCGCCCAGGCCGCGCGGTCGGCCGCGCTGACCATGTCCGTCCGATTCAGCACCAGGATGCGCGGCTTGGCGCCGCACCACTCCGGAATCTGGGGGTGGCACGTCGCGGCCGGGATCCTGCGCCGCTCGGGGTGGTCAGGTGGCCGCCGCCAGTGGAGGCGGTGGGATGCCGCGGATTGGGCGGCACCTGGCGTCTCGCACTTCCAGCACGACGTCCACCATGCCGAGCTGCTCGCGCAGCTGGCGTTCCGCTTTGGCGATGTGGCCGGGGTACCACTGCACCAGCCGCTGCACAGAAGCGACAGAAGATGAGGATATGGTGGTTGCAGGACTGGTGAGCAGTTCAAGAGAGACAGGCACAGACCCACCTGCGTCTCGGCGGCCGTCTTGGTCGCCCGCTTGCTCGCCGCCGTGGGCAGCTCGGGCGCCGCGTGGGCGCTGGTGGCCTGCGCATGAGCGAGGGCATGATTGGGCCGCATTCTCTGGCGCCATTTGAAATCAAGCAATCCGTGATGCTGCGGCGATAGTAGGCGCAGGAATAGTGCCCACCCGCGGTATCATCTGGAAGCGACCGGCGCCCGATGTCTGCACCGCGTCTCGGTGTGCGGGCGCGGCCGAGCCGCGCACCACCTCCGACACAGCGATCAGCCGCATTTCGTACCTCTAATGTGAAGTTTCCTCCGCTCTCCTGCGTCCTCGCGTCTGCTTGCGGCTCGCAGTAGCGACAGGCTGGTGAGCCATCAGCGCCTCACCCCACCCCGCGTGCCGTGCTGGCCCATTCGATTGAGGGAACAGTCTCATTGCCAGCCCATCGGCAGGATTTTGTTGCTTTCCGGTCCCGACGTCGGCCGCCTGACTGGGTGCCCTGGTGACCACAATTCTCTGTAAGAACGTCGCCTTCGCTCGACCGGGGGGCTACGGACGCCGCTCTTCGGCTGGTGTGGACCAGTCTGGCGGCAGGTCGACGCCCGGGCGCATCTCGGCGCTTCCTGGCGGCCGCGCGACGCGTGAGGTGCGCTTACCGTCACGGAAAAATGGCTTGCCTTCCCACCTCGCGTCGCTTCCGGCCGTCCGACATTACGAGCCGGGGCTCTCCGGCTGCCCGCCATCACTTTCAGCTGCCGCATTGGCCCTGCGCATCTGGGGCCGCTGCAGTCTTCCACGCCCGCCGGGTGGCCCCTACCCGGTGGACCCCGCCGCCCGGCTGCTCATTGCCCCGGCTTTCCAGTGCGGCTGCGCCGTTTGGCCGACCCCGGCAGCACCCGGCACGTCGCACCTGGCGTCCCGCTCGCGCAGGTGGGGAGGCATGTTTTGCGCTCCCCCCGCCCGACATGCCCGCCGACTGCGCGAGAAACCCCACAGCTCCCGTCGCCTAGGCCCCGATCCTCCCGCACAGCCTCGTCGGTCGTCCGCGGCAGCCGGCTGAAGCTCACAATTCCGCGGCCGCCGCTTGACATTGGCCCCCGCGCCCCCGGCATCGACCGCATTGACAGCAGTGCGGTCATTGATCGCCATGCTGGTCGTGCAGCGCAGGCTTCACGGCTGCGCGTAGGCCGGACCGCGGAGCCGCGGCGTGGGCAGGGGCCAAACGGACATTTCTCGTGTTTGCTTTCGACCGCCGCCCGTGCCGAACGCACGTCCTGTGCCGCATTGAGCTGCTCTGAGGTGCGCTGGATCTCTCGCCTCGCCGCCCCAGGCGAGCAGATCAGAGCGCCTTCCGCCGCGGGCGCACTCGAGACGTGGCCTCCGAATGTGGCCTCCTCGAGGGGGGAACACACCTCGTGCTTCCGGGATACGGACTCGCGACTGATCGCCTGATCACGGCGTCGCCAATGCAGGGCGTTCCAGTCGGGTTTCCCTCCCCTCACATAACATGTCGTCCGGCGATGCTGTTGCAAACGAGCCACGGCTCTTTGTCGGCCAGGCGAGCGCCCGCCTCCTTGCCAGACCGCTCCTCTGACATCCGGTGCCTCCCGGCACGCCGGCCTGACACCTGCCCCCTCGCAGATCCCGGCCGAGTGCACGGAGGAGGACTTGTGGCCGCTGTTCAGCCCGTTTGGTGCGCCCCTTGCTGCTGGCATCCGCAGCCCCATTCGCCCGCCGGCAGCCGCCCTGACACACAGGCCCTGCTGCCGCCGCAGGCACGGTCCGCAACCTGCACATTCTGCGCGGCCCAGACTCGAAACCGCGCGGCTGCGCGATGGGTGCGCCCCCGCTGCCTGCCAGCCCTTCCGTTCACTTTCTGGGGCCTCTGCAGCCCGTTGCAACCAGCAATGCACGACCGCGGTAATGAAGGCGATCATTAGTAATCGCGGCTGCTGCCCCGCTCGCAGTCCTCTTCGCCCGCTGGGCCCAGGCGGAGGCGGCCGCCGAGGCGCTGGACGGCACCGCGGCGCTGACCGGCAGCCAGGGCCGCCCGCTGGTGGTGCACTTTGCCAACCCGCGCAAGCCGCCGCCCGGGCAGCTGGCCGAGCCGGGGCTCGCGCCCCGCAAGCTCTTCGTCGGCCAGGCGAGGCCTCCCCCTCCACCCCCAGGGCTGCTGCGCCGGACAGCCTCTGAGGCCAGAGACTGCTGCCTGCTGCCTTGCCTGGTGCTCATGCGCCAGGCACGGGCGGAGCACCAGCACGCAAGAGTGGTTGTGGCGCTGCGGGCATGCTGGCGCAGCTCACAGGGCCGTGGCAGGAGCAGCTGGGGGTCTGGTGTGCTGCACAGCAGCAGAAGAATGCAGCAGTCCCAGCCTGGAGCATGGCCTGGCATGCGCGGAGGCCCGAAGCAGCTGCTGTCATGTGACGCAGGTCCCCCGCGACGTGACGGAGGACATGCTGCGGCCCTTCTTCGAACCGTACGGAGACATCGAGCACATCAACATCCTGCGCACGCAGCGCGGCCAGTCGGCAGGCGCGCCTACGCAGGGTCCTTCCCGGGGGCTTGCTGCCGGCGGCAGCATGCATGGCACTGCAGCGGCGGCCGCTGCCCCTCGCAGCCTCCCATGTTATGCAGCCGCCTGCTGCTGCTGCATTGGATGCATCCATGCGGTGAGTGCTGTGCCTTCCTGGCAAGCCAGCCTGCCTCGGGCGCCCCAAAAAAACCGTCGGCGGCCAGCGCGTCCCGCAGGAATCGAACACGCGCTGAGCCGTCCCCCGCCGCCCGCAGGCTGCGGCTTTGTGCAGTTCCGCAAGTGGGCGCAGGCGGAGCTGGCCATGGAGGCGCACAACGGCAAGACGCGGCTCGGCGGCTCGGACGTGCCGCTCGTCGTCAAGTTCGCCGACGCCAAGCGGCGCGAGGCGGCGCTGCCGGGCCTGGCGGGCCTCAAGCCGCGCGGCGCCGGGCCGGGCGGCCTGTTTCCGGGCGACCTGCGGGGCCACATGCCCGATCCAGCAGACTATGCCGTCTACCAGGCACACCCCCCTCCCCCTCTCATGCTGGCTGGGGTGTGCAGCGGAGGCGCATGGTGCAGGGAGGGGGAGGCTGTGCTGGCGACTGCTGCAAGGGGCGGAGTGGCGCGGGCACGGCAGGCGCGGGCTGCAGTGGCGGCGGCGGCGGCGGCGGCGGCGCCACTGGCGATTGTGAGGACGGGAGACGCGGTCGGATCAGGGAGGGAGCGGCATGGGACAGAGCAGTGGCGCTGGGCGGTCCCTGCGCGCCAGGCGCCTGCTATGGGAGCTCTCTACAGGGTGCCAATATCGCATGGCCCGCATGGCTGCTGAGCTGTCGCGGAGGCCCGGCTCGCTGAGCCGCGCCCGCACCCGGCCCCGCAGCTGAGCCAGCAGCTGGCGGGGCAGCAGTGGCCGGCGGGCCTGCTGGCGGGCGGCAGCCACATGCTGGGCGGCCAGCTGGCGCTGCAGCAGGGCCTGATGGGCGGCTACAGCCCGTACGCCAGCAGCGCAGCGGCGCGCTACATGCTGCCGGACCATCAGGGGCTGCAGATGCCGCTGGGGCTGCGCTCCGACTCTGCCGACGCCAGGTGGGCGCACGCCTCGGCAGCAGCCGGGCCCCGCCTGCCCAGCCGCCCACTCAGCAGCCGCTTGCAACAGCACACTCTCTCAACAGCAAACTCTCAGCGCAGCCAGCCCCCTCTGCGCCAGTCCAATGCGCCCCTGCATGCAAGCGTTGCCTCGAGGGACGCCCGGGCGGGCGAGGCGGGCTTGCAGCGGCAGCCTCGAGGGCAGCAGCAGCAGCGCGTCTGGCCGCCTGGAGCTCGGGCGGCGGGCGGAGCGGAAGGAAGGGGAGGCTCGCGGCGGCGTGAAGCAGCCGAGGCCGCTCTGCATGCTGCGTCGCTGCGCGGCAAGCTGCCGCGTGTTCTGCCCCCCCCTGGCGCACCATCTGCGTCCCAGCCTGCGGAATGCATGCCAGAGCACGCAGCAGTGGGGCGAACGCTGAGGCCCTGGAGCGCCATCGCAGGCTCGGCGGCGAGCAGCTGGCCGCGCAGCTGGCCGGCGCCGCGCCGCAGGCGCAGCTGCAGGCGGAGGGCTCGCTCGGCAGCCCGCTGCTGGACTCGGCCGCCGCCGCGGCCGCCACCTCGCTGGGCCTGCCGCAGGCGCCCATCTCGCAGTCGCTGCCTGGTGCGCACTCCCGCCTGCGGCTGTCAGCCGTCTGCAGCCGCACGACACCCACCATGCGACATGTGCGCGCGGCAGGCATGCTGTGAGCCGCGCTCTGATGCCCCCAAGCAGCTCGCCCGCGTCGCCTGACGGCGTGGCGGCCCGCGCGCAGGCGGCGGGCTGCTGCCGCCGGGCAGCGACGGCGGCGCGGCGCTGGCGGCGCAGCTGGGGGAGCTGGACCTGACGAGCCTCGGCACGCAGCCCAGCACGAGCGACCACAGCAGCGGCACGCCCTTCTCGCGGCCGGCGCCGGCCGCCTCGGCCAGCCTGGGGGACCTGGCCCCCGTGCTGGGCCACATGCAGCCGGGCGGGCTGCCAGGGCTCGGCGCGCCGCCGGCAGAGGCGTTGCTGCCCGGTGCGCTGCGCACCCGCAGCTCCTCAGCGGCCAGCATGCGTGCGTCAGGGGGGACAGCCGGAGTGCGGCTGCTGCTACTGCCCGGCAGGCTGCTGCAGTCGGTGCCGGGTCGAGAGGGCCTGCTGCAGTGCTGGGGGATTCATTGTGTCAGGCTTGCCTCGTGC
This sequence comes from Trebouxiophyceae sp. KSI-1, assembly GCA_003568905.1. Taxonomy (NCBI): domain Eukaryota; kingdom Viridiplantae; phylum Chlorophyta; class Trebouxiophyceae; species Trebouxiophyceae sp. KSI-1. The sequence continues at coordinate 28,456 of BHFV01000059.1, read as the reverse complement.
TGTTGCAAGCTGGCGCCCTACGATTGTGTCGCACACGCGCGGCTCGAGCTGCAGCCCTCGTCTGGGAGCGCCCCGATTGGGGCTCGGAGCCAGGCCCGCCACGCCAGCAGCAGGGTCGGTTGGCATGTGCTGCTTGGTGTGAGCAACTCGCGCGCTGTGCGAGTCGCGGCCCCTGCAGCCCTGGCATGGGCGTGCCTCGGGACTGGAGGAGCGGCGCCTGACTCTTGCCTTCGGCGGCCGCTGCTCGGCAGGCGGCGTGGCGTACCGGCCTGACCTGGCGGGCCTCTACCTGGGCATGCAGCACGGCGGCGGCGCCGCCGGCATGGGCCTGCCCGGCCTGGGCGGCCACGAGGACCTCGCGCCGCGCCCCTGGGGCCAGAAGATCAGCGGCAACGACCGGCACAACGAGTGGAAGCTGTTTGTCGGCCAGGTGCCGCTGGAGGCAAGCCTCCTGTCCCTGCCCCCCTGCCCCCGCCGCCTGTGGCATGCTGCCGCTGCTGCTGGCAGCCGCGGGCGCTGCGCTGTGAGCCTGCCGCTGCTCGCGCAGCAAGAACGGCTGCGGCAGCCCGGCGCTGCAGTGAGCCTGCAAGCTCTCATGGCTCGGCCTGGCCGAACGGGTGCCTGACTCTGGACTCGACTCGGCAGGCGACCGAGGAGGACCTGTGGCAGCTGTTCGCGCCGATCGGCCAGATCTTGGAGCTCTACATCCTGCGCAACAACAACGCGAAGAGCCGCGGCTGCGCGTTCATCACGTTCGCCACCAAGCAGTTGGCCGAGGTCGCGATCACGCAGCTCAACGGTCGCCCTATGCCGACCGGCAAGCAGCTCGTCGTCAAATTCGCGGACCGCGCCTTCTCGGCCAAGCCGACGGCGCCGCCGGCGGCCGCGGGGCCGCTGATGGGGCTGTACATGTGACGCGGGCGCGCCGATCCGCGCTGATGGCGGCGCGCGGCGGTGGGTGTAGGGTTAGCGCGCAGATCCCCCTCCCCGCGCCCGAATTCGCGCGCGCGGCGCGCGCGCGTCCGCGCCGCCCAGGGGAGGGGGAGTCGCGTCGTCTGCCTGTCGCGTCCTCGGAACCGGATGGCGCAAAGGAGTCGGCGCCACCTCCCTTTCTCCCCCAGCCAACGACATACAGAGGAGCTGTGTTGGTCGGCCCCTCCCTTTGGGGGGCCTCGCCTCTCTTTCTGCCCACCCCTCGTTCAAACCGACAGCCCCTCTCACCTTGCCAGGGGTGCCTCCCCGCCCCCCTTCCCGCCGAGTTGTGCGCGCCACCGCGGGTCGAGTGCTTGCAGAGCACCGAGCGCGCGCTTTTCTGCCCCCTGGTCCCAGCAAAAAAGGAACGTTTTGTCGGTACTAGTGTAGCAACGTCAGGAACGCGCGCGCGTGCGGCCCCGCGCCGCCGCCGCGGCCCGCCCCCAGGACGAGGTTGGTTCAGACTGCTGTGATTTTGATGGCGGTTGCGCGCGCCCGGCCCGGGCGTCGCCGGGAGCGCCCGGCCCCCAGAGAAGAACAGATCACTGCCCCAAACCCCCACCCCACCGGCCGCGCCGTTGCCGGACTGGGCCATTGTATTGCACTGCCATTCACTTGGCCCGCCACCATGCCCAGCCGGACGCGCTGCCGCCCTCGGCTCCGGCCCCGCGCCTGCCGCGGGGCACGGCCCTTGCCCTTGCAAGCCCTCCTATTCTGCCCTGAAAGCAGCCGGGTCGGGCCCGGGGGGAGGCCCAGCGCAGCCTGGCACCCCCCGCTCCCGCCCCGGCTGCCGCGCGCCTCTGTGGCCCGCCGCCCTGCTGGCGGGGGATTTAGACCCCCCCAGACCCCCGCCGGGCCCGCACCCGATCTGATGGAGCGCCCCCCCCCCCCCCCGCCCCCCGCGGCCTCCGATGCGCTCAAAAACGCACCAAAGACGATGAGGCGGCGGCCGTCCGGGAAGCAGTCGAGGCTGCGGCGCGCGTGGCTGTCTGCCGGCGGGTCGCCCGCCACGGCTCGCTCCTCCCAGCGGAAGCGGTTGAGGTCGCAGCAGTGCACGCGCCGCATGTTGTGGTTGCGCGGGCCCGGGAAGACCCAGAGCCAGTCGCCGTGCACCGCCGCAAAGTGGCCGCTCATCAGCTTGGGCGGCATGTGCCCCCTGCCGGCAAGCAAGCAGGGGGCGGGTCAGGCACACGCCGGGCGCTTGACGGCCGTCGCTGCTTGCGCACACGGCTGGGAAAGCTGTGCTTTCGAATGTCGGTTGCTGCTTCTGGACAAGGCACCCTCCTCCGCCCTGCCATTGCCCATGCAAGCCCGCACTGAAGCCTGGGAGCGCCGCAGCCGGCTGCTCTGCTCCGCCGCACGCATGCTTGACATGCGAGCCTGGCTGGCACTGTGCTGCAGCGCAGCCGGCGCTGGAGGCTGCGGGCGGCCGGCACGCAGCAAGCCCCCGGCCCTCATGGCAGCCTCCAATCTGACACTCGACAAGCACAGAAACTTTGTTTTTGTTTTGTCGTTTGGCTTTTGTTCCGGAACAAGGCCGCACCGGTAGTGCACCGGCTCGAAGCCGTCGTCGGTGCCCAGGTCCCAGCGCCACATGTTGGACGTCTCGCTGCGCTCCTCGTCCATGCCGCCGTACGCGATGATGGCGTTGCCGTGCGTGGCCAGCGTGGCGCCCGCGCCGATGATCTCTGCAGGGGGGCGGAGGGGCGGCGGTGGGCGGCGGCGACGGAGGCAACAGACGGCAGAGCTGGGCGCATACGGGCAGTTCTGAGAGCAGGTGGGGCCCGGCAGAGGCGAGGGGGCGGAGCCGGCTGCGTGTGCGGCACACGTCTTCCGTGTGCATGCAGCTTTGGAGCAGTCGGCTTCCGAGACATGACCCTCACTAAGCATGCGGGAAGTGTGGGCAGGGAGGGGGAATGGGGGCGTGCCTGCGTGGTAGCCGGGCACATCGCATCGCTCCCACTCCCACTCGCACAGCTCGTTGCGCAGCGCCGCCTGCAGCCCGGCTGGCAACTTCAGTCTCAAGCTGAATCAAGTCCTGTGGGGCCAAGGTTTTGGGCAAGGCTGGGGCGGGGTTCTCGCCTGGAGGGACTCGGTCAGCTCCTCCTTGGCGCCGACAGACGGCAGGCCGCGGTTGGCCAGCAGCATCTGCACGTCCTCCTTTTTGAGGTGCTCCAGCACGGCGTGGATGCAGCTGGGCCCATTGAGGGCCATGCTGCTCGACCCTGGGTCGCCTGCGGGGCACCGGTGGCTTCTCGGCTCGCACATCGCGCGGCGGTGGGGCTGCGTGGGTTTCGATGCAGGGCACATGCGGGAGGTGTTGGGGGCTGGCAGGGTGCGAGGGCACGATGAGGCGCGCACCAAGGCCCTCGGGCACCCCACTCAGCTGCAGCGTCGCGCGCGCGCCTCCTCGCGAGCTCCGACACTGAGTTCGGAAATTGTCCAGTCGTGTCAGCCACCGTGATCTCCTCGGCAGGGGCGATCCAGCGCCGGGAGTAGACAGGTACAGCTCCCGAGTCGCCACCCTTATGGTCGAAAGGCCGCGGGACTGCCCCTGCACGAGCCCCGAAAGCGCGTACAAGGTAGAGCTAAAACCTATTGGTGTCGTCAACTGGCAGCGGCAAAACAGGTGCCGGTTTAGCACAGGAAATCCCGTGGAAGAGCTCGGCGTGTGACTAGCATGCCAGCCCTGCCGTTTGCAGCCTTTTGAGTCCGCGGGCCGACGCGGGCCAATCTGAAAATGGCGGAGGGGAAGGGCTTCAGCCTCAGCTTTGGCGGCAGCGGCAAGTCGCGGCCGAAACGTGTGCGCGTGAACGAAGATGAGGACGGCCCGTTGCGCGAGGCGGTCACAGGCATCACCGCCTCCGGCCTCACGCTCGCCCAGTCCGACGCGGGCGTGACGGGCGTGGACGGCAAGCGGCAACGCGTCATCCCCAACCAGGGCAACAGCTTCAAAGGGCTCGGCCCAAAGGCCTACAACCCAAACAGGTGCACATCTGTCTTTTAGCTGCCCACTCGCGGCTCGCAACCCGGCCCCTGGCCACGCAGCGTCTTCCTGACATCATTGGCACGCTGCTGCGCGCGCGTGCCTCGCAGATTGCCGCACCAGCGACCAAAATCCTGCCTGCATGTTGACTTGCACTGCTCGCCCGCACCGCAGGTTCCTGCCGCAGCAGGACGAGCTGCAGCCGGGCGGCGACGCCGACCGCTTCGAGGTTGCCGCGCCCGAGGAGCGGCCGCAGGTCACGTACGGCCTGACGACGTTCGGCAAGGAGGCTGATGGTGAGGAGAAGAAGGCGAATGGCGACGCGAACGGCACGCACGAGGCCGAGCCGCGCGGCAGGGGGCGGCGGGTGATCGGCACGGGCGTCGACTGGGAGCGGGAGGCGTTCAAAAACGACGTGGAGGCGCTGCCGGACCAGTCATCCCTGGAGGAGTACGAGGCGATGCCGGTGGAGGCGTTCGGCGCCGCGATGCTGCGCGGCATGGGCTGGAAGGAGGGCGGCGAGGCCGACCAGGCAGGCTCTCTCAACAGCATAAGCAGTGCCTCTTTCTCAAAACGGGACTCAGCTCCTAGGACTGCAGTTGCTGCCTCACACAGCGAGACAGCACCACGCATCAGGCAGCGCAAGTCAGCAGAACATGACTCTGATGAGCGTCGACCTGCCTCAGCTGGCCTCTGCAGCCCAGGGATTGGTCCGCGCGCACCGAAGCAGCAGACCGGCAGCAGCAGCAGCAGCCCCTCGTGCAAGCGCAGCCCCCAGCCTCCCGAGCCACCCGCCCCCCACCGCCTGCAGGCGCAGGCCAAGGAGTTTGTGCGGCGCGCGCCGCTGCTGGGGCTAGGCGCGACCGCGGCCGCGCTGCCCAAGCGGGAGAAGCGGTTCATCAAGCCGGGCGAGAGCCGGGAGGCCGCGCCCGAGCTGGTGGTTTACGACGCCGCCGGCAACCTGAAGCACACGCGCACGGCCGGAGAGCGGCTGGTGCCCCGCGCGCCCAAGGGGCCGGCGCCGGGCAAGACGATGCGGGTGCTGGGCGGGCGGCACGCGGGGCTGCTGTGCGCCGTGCAGGAGCTGCTGCCGCAGGCGCGCTCCCTCCCACTCCCCCCCCAGGAGCCTCATGATGCTGCTGAGGCAGCAAGGAGGGCGGTGAGATGACGGTGAACACCGAATTCGAATTTGAAATTGAGGCAATGATGTCAGCCAGCGAGGGCGGCAGTGTGCTGGCCGGGCGGCAGTGGGGCCTCGCAGGCTGCGGCCGCCCGCTCCCTGCTGCCACAGCGTGCCACTGGCATCAATCACAAATGCCTCACAAACCGCCCCTTGCCTGAAGCCTGTGCTGCTGTGCCGCCGCAGGAGGAGGGGCGCTCCCAAAAGGCGGCGGTGCGCCTGCTGCCGAGCGAGCAGCCGGCGGAGGTCCGCCTGAAGGACCTGGGGGAAGCCGACGAGAAGCCGCCCAAGGCGCCCAAGGAGGCGAAGCAGCGGCAGGCCGCCGCCGAGCCGTCGGGGCGGCAGCAGGAGCCCGGGGCTGCCGGCGGCAGGGAGGCTGATGCGAGGGCTGCGCCTGCGGAGGCGCCCTGGCTGCGGCCCCACATCCGAGTCAAGGTGGTGGACAAGCGCGCGGGCAAGGGCAGGCGCGGCTCCCCCTCCTGCCTCGGAGGGGGCCGACAGGTTCAGTGCAGAGTGCAGCCGCCCCTTGCAGCTTTCTCGTCCCCACTGCTGCGGCAGGGATGTGCGTCTGCTCGAGCCTGGCCGCGTCCCCTTCTCAGCAGCAGCAGCAGCAGCAGCATGGCACCTAAGCTCAACCAGTCGGGCATGGGACGCTCTGCTCTGCATGCGCAGCCAGGGGAGAAAAAATCGCTGCGCGTAGAGAGGGAGGGAGCGCACACGCCTCAAGCTTCCAGCACACTTCATTCTCTGAAGCATGTACACGTTCAGTGGTGCCATCCTGGAAGCAAAGAGCCTCTGAAGACTCCCTGCTGCGTGATTCGCAGGCTGTACCTGAAGAAGGGCGAGGTCACCGACGTGATGACCCCCACGCTCTGCAGCCTGCTGCTCGACTCGGGCGAGCGGCTCGAGGCGGAGCAGCGGCAGCTGGAGACGGTCGTCCCCAAGCAGGAGGGCGCCCGCCTGCTGGTGCTGGCCGGCCCGCTGGCAGGCAAGGCCGGCAAGCTGCTCAAGCGCAACGCCGACACCGGCCAGGCGGCCGTGCAGCTGTTCGAGGACTTTAGCGTGCACCGGCTGTCCTTTGACGACATCAGCGAGTTCGTGGGAGAGCGGGGCGCGGACGAGTAGGCTGCTGCTTTTGCCGAGCGAGAGTGCGAGAGGAGAGGGTGAGAGTTGCGCGGTTTGTTGCTTGAAAAGCCGGAATGGCGGTGCCTGAGCGCTTGCAAATTGGAAGAGGTCGGAGCTAGGAGCTGGAAGGAGCTCTGGTAGCATGGCATGTCTCGCCGGCGCTTCCCCCACTGCCCAAAGCTCAGCACTCGAGGCATTCCTAACAGGAAAAACAGGCGACGGGCGCAGTTATGCGTGTACGCACGCTGTTCAGCCGTGGAACCGGGCTGCCAGCTGCTTCATCTGCACTCGCCGCCCGTGCAGGCGCGCCTCCAAGGGCTCGAGCGCTTGGCTTTTGCCATGCGCATCACCGACTGCACGAGCAAAGCCACCACAGGACCAATGGGAACATGGTGATCGTGAGAGTATCGCGCAAGGAGTAGTGTCGTATCGCCCTGCGCTCGTTCGCGCCGCGCCGCTAGGCCTGCTTGCATGCAGGCCGACCTAATCACGGCCACAGCGACTCGTGCTGCACGTCATGACGGCAGCCTGGCTGAGTTGTCTCTTGTGTCAACAGGAGCTAGCCAAAGGCCCTTCACTCAGCGCCGCATGGCGGCCACGAAGACGGACAGCGCCTATGTCGACGCCGAGCTGGAGGTGGCGGGCGCCGCGGACGGCCCGCTGGCCGGCCTGACCTTTGCCGTGAAGGACATGTTCGACGTGCGCGCTCTGATGCCTGCTTTCACCCTCTCCTGGCCTTCAGGTGGCCCCCATCTTGCAGTCTACCCCGGCTGAGCGCCCTGCTGCTCGACCTGCTGCAGGTCGAGGGCCAGCGGATCGGCTTTGGCAACCCCGCCTGGCGTGAGACGCACCCGCCCGCCGCTTGCAACGCACCCGCAGTCCAGGCCCGCTCCTCTCCTCCGCTGCCCGGCATCCCGAGCGGCCTTCCACGGCAGCCCTTGCACACAGCAGCAGCAGAGGGACACCATTCCAGTGTCAAATCACACACAACTGCACCGCCAACCCACCACAAACGTGCACCGGATCAGCTCTCTCCTTCCCCTTCTCACCTCGCAGCGGCTTCTGCTGCTGCAGGCGCTGCTGGACGCCGGCGCGCGGCTCAAGGGCCGCACCCACATGGACGAGCTCGCCTACTCGCTGAACGGCGAGAACACGCACTACGGCACGCCCAGGAACCCGGCCGCCCCCGGCTGCATCCCCGGCGGCTCCTCCTCCGGCTCGGCCGCCGCGGTCGCTGCCGGCGATGTCGACTTTGCCGTCGGCAGCGACACCGGCGGTCCGGGCCCCCATCTTGCCGCCAGCCACCAGGGGCCCGCTGCTGTGCCAGCCAGCCTGCAGCACCCGTCCATCGTCAAGCTATTTTCACCCTCCTGTGAAATGGCGAGAAGGGGGGGACAAGAGAACCAGACTGCTGCTGGGCGGTGCAAATCAAAGAGACGCTCCTGCGGCAGCAAGCAGGCAGAAGCTCTCCAGGCAGCGCCGCTTACTGCCAACAGGGGTGGTTGCAGAGGACGTACTTAATGCCGCATGCTGTCCGCCTGCAGGCTCCGTGCGCGTGCCGGCCGCTTACTGCGGCATCCTGGGCATGCGGCCCTCCCACGGCCGCGCCAGCCTGGAGGCGGCCGCGCCCCTCGCCCACACCTTTGACACCTGTGAGCTCCCCCTCCCCCCACTGCTGCTAGAGGCACGAGTGGAGTGCCGCTGCCGCTCCTGGTGCAGCCGTGGCGGGTGGTCAGTCCGCATGCATTGCCAAGCCTCGCTTGTGCAGCAGCAGGCAGCGCCGCAGCGGAGCCCGTCGCAGATCTGAACCGCAGCTGAGGCGTGTGTGTGTGGAGCTCGCAGGCGGCTGGTTCGCTCGTGAGCCGGCCCTGCTGCGCCGCGTCGGCAGCGTGCTGCTGCAGCACGGCCCCTCCAAGCCGGTCGCCTTCAAGCGCTGGCTGGTGGCCACCGACGCCTTTGCACTGTGCCTGGGAGACGTCGCGCGAGTCACTTACGAGGTCAGCAGCTTCCTTCCAGCTTCCTGCGACTGCTACAGACCGGAAACTGCGTCTTCTTAGTGCAGAGCGGGCTGGGAGATCAGGTCCTGCTGCACTGTGTGCAGCGCGAGGGCAGCGTCCTTTGACTCGCCTGCGGCGTGCTCTGCATGCTGCTGTGCTTTCGCATGCTCTCTGCGCTGTCCGCAAGGCTGGGCGAGGGGTTGCCAAAGGGGTTGCACAGCTGATGAGCCTTGCGGCCGGCTGCAGAGGGTGACGCCCGCCAAGCCAGCCATCGAGCAGGCGGTGGGCCCGCTGACAGAGCTGGAGGTGGCGCCCGCCAGCGCCGGCCTGGGCGGCCTCACAGACTGGTGGGGCGTGTTCAAGACGCTGCAGGCGCGCCCCTCTCTCAGCCACTCACCACTCGTCACTCACCTGCTCCCAGCCTGCCGGCGCAGCCAGGACCGGTTCGCAGCTGTGGCCAGCGAAGGCTTTCCAAAAACCCAATGTGAGCCTGTATGATAAGCAGCTGGCAAGCAGGCCGCTTGCGTGCTGATGCCCATCGTGCCAGCAGGCGGCGGAGGCGTGGCAGAACCTGGGCGGCTGGATCCAGGAGGCCAAGCCCACCTTTGGGCCCGGCATCAAGGAGCGCTTCGAGGCGGCCGCAAAGATCAGCGACGCCGAGGTGCTCTTGCCCCCTTCAACTTCAGAATCATAGAGCCGCGCTGCGCGGCGCGGCGGCGTGCGTGTGCGCGTTAAGCCCTAATTTCAAATGTGTGCGTCGCGCCGCGCACGCGCAGATCGCGGACAACACCGCGAAGCGCGACGCCATCATCGCCCACCTGGACGGCCTGCTGGGCGACGACGGCCTGCTCATGGTGCCGTCCGCGCCCGGCCCGCCGCCGCCGCTCGGCTGGCCGGAGCCGCAGGTCGACGCCTTCCGCTCGCGCCTCGTCCCGCTGACCTGCATCGCCGGCCTGGGCAAGCTGCCGCAGGTGACCCTGTCCTCCTGCCAATCTGCAGACCATGAACAGGATGTCCAAGCCAGGACGGCCACCTGCGAAAAGAGCCTGGCTGTTCCTGGCGCCGCACTCTAGCCTTCTTGCAGGATGGCCGCCGCATGCTGCTTTCTGGGTTTTGCCCTGCTGCTCACAACCTCTGTGGCCGCTACTGGCTCCCAACCAAAGACAGCCAGTGCTGCCTGCGCAGATCACGCTGCCGCTGGGAAAGACAGAGGGCGGCCCAATTGCTGTCGGCATCATCGGCCCCCGCGGCTCGGACGAGTCGCTGCTTGCACTTGCCGAGACGCTCGCGCCGCTGCTGCGGCAGCCGTGAACTGCCTCGCGCTGACCTGTCCGCCTGCCGTGCACTTCCTGCCCCATTGCTCCGGTCTAGTCGCTGTGCAAGTCGTGTGACACTTTGGCTCGAGATGAGAGGCCTCCCGAGACGTCCTGTTGTCGTCAGACCTGACCTTGGCCTGTTGCTGCTGCGCTGCCTCACAGCTCGTGCCTGCACTCTCCCTCTTGAAGAAAGCTGTCACTCTCAAATTCACAAACGATGCACTGCTGGCTACGCTGGCAGCCTTGTCATCACACACTTGCCAGGAAGGAACGCAAATCGCAGCGCCAACATTGTCTTCTCGACGCTCCGTGGTATCTCATCGTCTCTCCAACGAACGCTCACAATCCTCAACGGGGCCAAGTGCGCACAAGATCAGCTGGGCGCGTGCCCAGGAGCGCCCCCCCGGCAGCCAGGCGACCGATCTCGAGCACGCGCCTGACTCCTCCCAAAGAAAGCCTGCTGAAGTGCTGGTGAGCCGCATGCGGTGGTTTCCTGAAGAACACTCGCAGGTTCCTAGAAAATGCTCGTTCTCATCGGCAGCCATACCATTCCCAGGCCGCCCTTCCGGCTCCAAAACGGGCGCAGCGCCGCCGCCCACAAGCTGCAGCGTGGCAGCCGCCCGGCGCCCTCTGTGCCTGACAGCCCCGGCGCACTCGCTGCCAGGCTGGCTGAGGTGATTCTCTCGTCAGCCGATGTAACCGGCGACCATTGAGTCGCGGGTGTAACCCTCGCCAGGGTCCGCCTGCTCCGTGTCTTCCAGGGCCGGCGGGTACGTCTCCAGGTGCTCCAGCAGCCGCATGACCACCTGCAGGCCGTCAGTTCGTTACGTTATGTAACGTGTCATCACGTTACATAACGTTCGTCACGTTTCCGAACTGAGCAGAAGGGCCAACAAGCAACGGCAGCGGGTAGCTCAGGGCAGCCAAGCACTGCTCCGAAACCGTCAGCTGGAGTGGTTGCTGCTCTGCATGCGTGCCTGGGAGGAGCCGCATGGCAGCACGTTACAGGACGGCCTCCGCCCACCCGGCCCAATCGCCGCTTGCAAGACGCGACGCATGCCAGCGCGGGCGAGAGCCCACCTCTGCCGAGAAGCGGCCCTCGAACTCGCGCCCCGGCTGACTGTCCGGGCTGCTGACGATGAAGCGCAGGTGGAAGGCGGCCTGCTGCTCGCGGCTGCGCTTGCGCACGCCCCTCTGGAAGACTTTCTGCGGCGCGGGGGGGGGGGGGGGCGGAAACGATCAGTCACAATCCGCAGTTCGGCTTGCAATGGGACGTGCGTTTCCCCATTATGTCAGATCTTGTCATTGCGCGAAAGACAGATAATTGCAGCAGAGTTGGCGACAGTGTTGGTTCAGAATGTTTCCACCGTCCAACGATTGACTTGCTCAGAGACGCTCGAGTGCATTTAGAATGAGCTCCCCGATTGCGGCCCCCTTCTACCGATTCCATTGCTGAATGTTTCAAACGAATTATGAAACGAATTTCCGACATTTCAGACATTTCAGACATTTCCCCCTGCTTAAAGCACAGGCGGCGCGTGCGGGCCCGGGCCGAGGGCGGGCGGCGGCGCGCCGTCAGGTCGAACAGCTGCTTCTGCGGCGCGCGAGCCTGCACCCACACGCGCTCCGTCTGCAGCTCCAGGCACGACTCGACCGGCGGCGCGCCGCTGCGGCCGCCGATGTCGCTGCCCCACTCGCCGCACACCTGCGGGGTGGGCGGCCCCTCTGGTGGGCGCACTGCCGCATGGCAGCAGCTGCAAGGGAAGCGATTCTACTAGCTCCACGGAAAAGCTCTGTCGTCTGGAGGTATCAACCGGCACCTATGTGCCGGAATCTCCCATCCCCATAAAGAGCCCCAGCGTCAAGCCCACCGCAGGTAGCCTCCCGCTACAGCAGCTGTGCTGGCCAGGCGGCGGCGGGCGGCAGCCAGCTCCGGCGCAAGGCGCGCTGCCGCATAGAGCGAGCAGGTGGTACCAGCCTGGCCGCGAGGTGGCGAGGCTGCAGTGGCTCAGATGCAAGGCTGGCTGGCGCATGGGACAGGCTTTCAGGCGCGCCCGCCAATGATTCTCACACACATCCGAGCGGGAGCTGCTGTGAGCATGAAAGGCTCGTTCGAAAGATGCCAGCAGCTCGCGCTGAGGCGGCTGGGAGAAGCTGCAGGAAGACTGCGGCAGCAAGGGTGTGAGGGTCGAGGGAGGCAGAGGCACCTGCAGCGTGGCGATGCTGCGTTGCAGCTTGCGCAGCAGCTGCAAACAGTCGCCGACACGCCTCTCAGCCGCCCGCTGAAGTGCGGCCTGGGTCTTTCGAGCCCACCTGAGCAACGGCAGACCTGGCGCAGCGGCAGCCTGCTGCCACTTGCAGTGGGCATCATGACAGGCTGTGCATGCAGCTGGCAGAAATCACCAGCAAGAGCCTCCTGCCACTGCCTCTTCAAAATCTGCATGAAAAAAACCCAGGCCTTTGCCAACATGCCGAGGCAGGCATGTGGACCATTCACACCATAAGAGACGCTGTTACTAACAGGCTCAGGAGAGGCGGCGCGCCTGCACAAAGTCGGTGAACTCCGCCTTTGTGAGGCTGACGCTCCAGGTGTCGGAGGCGACCAGCGCGGTGTGGGCGGTCGGGGAGACGGGGTCGCGGTCGAAGCCCAGCTTCCAGCCGTCCCCCTCTGACAGCAGGAAGTCGCGCGGGCCGGCCGCAGCCGCCTTGCCGCTGGTGCCGATGAAGGAGCCTATCAGTCACAGTGGCACGTGATTTGCTCAGCCACAAGGTGGCGCGCTTTGGTGTGAGTCACGCAGGCACGAGGTTGCATGTTCGTCACGCGGGCACGAGGTGTATTAGTCACGCAGGAGTGTGAGTTGGCCGGCCTTTGTGCTAGGAAAGGGCAGGGCATGGGGTGTCAGCCACCTGGCGGGCCGTAGCTGCTGTCGTCCGCCGCGGCCGGGACGATGACGCAAGACGTCTCGTCGCACACCAGGGACAGGATCTTCTGCCGCTGCTGCCCCTCTGCCTCCTCGCCGTGGGACCCCGCCGGCGCGTGTGCCTCGTGGTTGTTTCCCAGCTGCGTCATGAGCGCGTCCGCCTGCTTCAGCAACTCAGCAACCTGCGATTGGCCGGGCGATGTTTCAGAGACTGCAGATGTTTCAGAGACTGCAGATGTTTCAGAGACTGCAGAGGCTGCACGTTGGAACCCATGCCAGCAGTGCGGGCGTAGGCTTTGGCCAGAGAGGCAATCAGTCGCTTTTGTTTGCTCTTGCAGCGGAAAATACTATCTGATGTGGATCAGGTGCCCAGCCGGGCACGGTGCATGGATAGAACATTGGACCATCTCATCTGCTGCGAGCGGGATCGAGCACCTGCGCGTCCTCATTCTGAGACGCAGCTGCCAACAAGCCTCCACGCCGGTCATGGCGCGCTGCGCCGCGCAGGCTCCGCACCGATGACCGGGCCTGCGTCCAGCATGGCGTAACTCTCCTCCTCGTCGTGAAGGCGCTGCGCGGCGGCAGCGCGACCTCCATTTTGCGCGTGTTTACTGAAGGCGTCGAGTCGTCGATGTTGTTTCTTCGGACATTGGGTCGGTTTGCAACACCAGCTCTCATTACTAAACGCATCTGCCTGAAATGCTCCTCCTGAAATGCTCCTCAGCCTTGCGGAGGACGGCTGCCCGACTCGGCTTCCCTGCTCTCTCTTCTGAGCTCTGATCCTCTGCCACCAGTAAGTGACGTGCAGTGCTAAGCCGCTCTTGGCCGCCAGACTCGACAAATGCGGGCAACACAACCACAGTCAATGACAAACCAGACAACAGAGACACTGGAATGCCCCACAAGGAGCTCCTGCCAGCGCCCAGGAGGGTTTGGCAGCCTCTTCGACCGGCATCCATGCGAACCAACTCGTCACAGACCGCTACTTGGCCTCCTCCTCGTCGAGGCGCAGCTTTGGCAGCACAAAGACCGCCAGGATGCCCGCCGCTGCAGCCGGACGCCGCGCGGCTCAGTACACATTCGCACGCGCACATTAGGCCTGAGAAAGTGAGAATCAGGAGCGTGCCTGCCATGAGGCCGTAGGGTGTCTTGAGGAAGCCAATCAAGCTGAAGGGTTCCCGCTTCTGCACCCAACAACGAGCGCACTCAGTCAGCTATGTGCAACACAGGACGCTCCCAAGAGCTGGGGGCATGCGATGGATAAAAGGGCTGCCTCAAAGTACTCTGCTAGGGCCGTAGGCTTCAGCACCAGCGGCGGCGGGATGATCTGCAGCACACGCGCCAGCTGCTCAGCAGGGGACTTTCTTGCATGTGCAAAATGAGCACCTTGTGAGTGGAGTGTGAGGCGCACATGGCTGGGCTCCGCCGCCCGGCTGGCCAGCACCTTGCCTGGGTAGGCGCCATTCACCTCCAGCCGCACCTGCACTTGCCAACGGGTGAGCCTCCAGCCCTTTCCTACCCGCTGCAAGCTTCAGGGCTGCAGACAAGCAAGCCGGCAGATCACAGCAGCCGGGTGGGCGGGCAGCGTGCCTGCGGGTACACGAGCCCAGTGGCCTGCACGTCCAGCAGGTGGACTCCCTCCGGCACGCCACGCAGCACAAAGCTGCCGTCCGACTTGGGCCAACCGAACAAGCGCCGCCCGTCGTCCAGTGCCAGCAGCAGCTTGATGCGAGCCGCGTTGGTGACGGTGTCTGCGGGCAGTGAGGCTTCTGAGTTGGCAGTGAGCCAGGGCAAGCTTTCGGGGGGTGCTTTGGGCTGTGCAAATGGAGCACACCAGGCCAGAGGAGCCTGCCCTCTACGTCGTGCGTCGCTGCCGCCTGTGTCTGTGCAACGAGCGCGACAAGGGCGGCGAGCAGCGCCCAGGTCCGCGCCATCCTGCACGGCGGGCCGCCCTGCTCCCTCTGGTTGATCACCAGTCCCTTGACAGCCGGCTCAACGCGGTGTCGGGCAGCGGATGTCCGCAGGCGCAGATGATCGAGTGTGCAAAGGCGATCCGGGCCCGCCACTGAATACTGAAGTTCCAAGAAGAGCTGCTGCTTGCGCTTGCCGTCCGGTGTTAAAGTCTAACGGGCTCGCTGTGCCCGCGGAAAGCGGCTCCGGTTGAGGACCCTCACCCGCCCTCTCCGCTCGACGTGCTCGACGTCACTGATTTCTTTCTCTGCCCGGTAGGTACGCAGCATGGCTCCTTTCGCCAGCCAACTCGCAGGTCGACCAGTTGGTCTCGCGCCTTGTGTTCAATCGGCGCATGCAAAGCATGCCGTCCGTGCAAACAGGAGGCAAGAACCGCCCTGTGCCAGAAGTCACGAGGACTCTGATAGATGCACTGGAGGCTGCGACTGCCTAAGGCCCCGACGAGTCGGCGTCCTGGGCCTGCTGCCGCTCGGCATGTCACTCGGTGAGCTTTTGCGAGTGCTCCCTAGTGCTCCCGCTTTACTCACCGACTAGCTCTCTGCCAGCTGCAGCTCAGTGAAACTAGATTATAGCAACACGTTCAAGATCTGCAGGCGTGTGTCTGCCCTGCAGCAGCCACGCATCCGGCGGCAGTCGCTGCCCAGGAGGCAGGCGCCAAGTACACGCCGTCGCCCTACACTCCCGGTTGGGAGGTCTACTTTGGCGCCTTGGCAGCGGCCATCCCCTTTGTGATCGGCTCCTGGGAGTTTGGCAAGCGCATCGTGCGCCCTTCCCTCGGCCTTGTCTAACAAAACTCACTCACCCCCCATATGGGTGGCTGACAGCTGCTGAGCATGGGCATGCTGCTGTCTGCAGCTGATCCAGCGGCGCTGTGCCCGCTGCGAGGGCAGCGGCCTGGTGCTGGCTGGGCAGACGCAGCAGCGGTGGCGCAAGTGCCCCGAGTGTGGGGGCTTCTTCCCGTGGCAGGGCTGGACACGCTTTTTCACGTCCACCGCTGCACCCGGCAATGGTGGGCCGCTGCGAGCGCCGCGAGGCCAAACCAGCATCTTTTACAAGTGAGATTTCCCTGCTTGCTGCTGTTTAAGCTGGTTAGTTTCGGCCCAGAAAAGGCTGTCTGACTTGCGGCTGCCGCATGCAGGGTGCCAGAGGCGCGGCCAAAGGCTGAGGCGCCTGCCAGCAACAGGAGCAGCAAGGACGGCTCGGACACGGGCGGAGAGGGCGGCGGGTCGAGCGGCTGACGGCCTGGACATTTGCTTGCTTCTCTCTGTTGTGATCTGCCGCGCCGAACGGAGCAATACAAGCCTGTTCCACGCAGAAGCCTCTGCTGGCTTCCTTGTATGTGCAGTATTACTCGTTTGTGCAGTTTTAACTCGCGCTCTGGCAGGTTTTCCTGGCGCACAGCATGCAGCCATGCGCATGAGACAGTCAGAACTGCCAGCACTGCCTGCGCAGCTCTCAGGGTCCAGGAGGATCACTCACTGCTCAGTCGCATCACTCTCGCATCAGCTTCCGAGACTGGCGGATGCGTGCGAGTTGCCAGGTCCGTGGCGCTTTGGCCGGTAGGTAGGTGACGAGCGCAGGATCCTGCGCTGAGGCCCGGCCATGGGGGTGAAAAACCTGTGGCAGCTGCTGGAGCCGGTGGGACGACGAGTCAACATCGAGGCGTTGACGAACAAGCGGCTCGCCGTCGGTGAGCCTGCCGGTCCAAAGCGCATGCAGCATACGCCTCTGTCCAGTGTAGAAGCCGACCTCCGTGCCTTCTTTGAGAAAGAGTGGACATGCCGACGCTGAGCAAGTCCTTGGCGCGCCCAGATGCGTCCATCTGGGTCCACCAGTTCATCAAGACCATGCGAGCTGCCAACGGGGAGGTGCTGAACAACGCGCACCTGCTCGGCTTTTTCCGCCGCATCTGCAAGTGCGCCTCTCCCCGCCCCTGTGTATCCAGTCATCTGCCCCGCCAATCAGCCGCGAGGAAAGGCCCTTCCCTGCAGGCTGCTCTTCAACCACATCCATCCGGTCTTCGTCTTCGACGGTGGCACGCCTGCCCTGAAGAAGCGGACGACCATCGCCCGCCGCAGGTCCGCCTGTGCATGCCTCTTTGCTGACGGCTGTTCCCACGGACCGGCCCTTTGCAGCCTCTTGCGCTGACCCCGCTGCTGTGGCACCGGCAGGCAGCGCGAGAAGCAGGGCGCGAAGCTGCGCAAGGCGGCCGAGAAGATGCTGCTGGCGCAGCTGAAGCAGCGCGCGCTGCAGGCCGCGCAGGCGGGCCAGGCGGAGCAGGCCTCCCCGCCGCAGCAGCCGCGCAAGCGTCGGCGGCCTGAGCAGCCGGAGCAGCCGCAGGAGGAGGCCGAGGCGGGGCCTTCCAACCAGCACCAGGCGCGCTCCCCTGGCCTCTCAGAATCCCTGGCCCTCTCGTCTGCATGTCTGCCTTGCTCTTGCAGCTGACTCCAAGGGAGCTCGCTGCCTTGCCTGCCCTATGCCGACTTGGATTCAACATCAGTCGCACTGCAATTCCATTTGAAAGAGCGTCAGTGCTGAACAACGAGTGCCGGTCCGTTCCTCCCCTCAGGTGGCGCAGGAGAGCGAGGATGAGGGGCTGGCGATGGACATCATCCGGGAGCTGACGGCTGCCGACATGCCCGCGGAGGAGAAGGCCGCGCTGGCAATCAGTCTGGGCCTGGCACCCCCCGGGTACGCTGCCCAGCCGGGCGCACCCGTAGCTCCCAGCAGGCGGTCGTGGACTCGCTGCAAGCTCTGCAGCTCTTAGCCAGAAGCCGCTCTTCTCTGCCAGCGCCTCTCACAGCCGCCGACGCTGGCAGCCTGGTTGAGTGCCGTCTGTCTGCAGGGCTGCCGGCGGCGATGCGGCGGAGGCGGTCGCCACCGCTGCGGCACCTGCAGCGCCCGCGCCTGCCGCTCCTACAGCCACACGGCCGATCCCCCTCATCGACTCGGACGCCGAGATCTCCGAGGAGGATCCCGAGGCGGCCGAGTGGGTGAGGGACGGCGAGGTGACGGCCGCCGAGCTGCACATGGAGCAGGCAAGGCCCCCAGGCCCCGCCCTGCCCCGCGCACCCGGATCGCTTGCATGCATCCTCGCTTGCCGGCCCAATGCGGCTCGAGTTGGAGGAGCCGCTGCGTGGCTGCATGCCCGCCCCTCCTGGCTGCTGCAGTCACCCCTTGCTGCCAGCCACGACCACTTCTTCCATGGCATGCACCTTCCGCACACACAGCCGGCCTGAAGTGACGCGGGCCCTTGCAAGCTTGCCTTGGGCATGAGCAAGGGGGTGCGAGAGAAGGGGTCCATCAAGGAGAGGCAGCCGAGGAGTCCCCGGCTCCCTGCCGCCCGGTTCCCCGGGCGAATGCTCCGGTCTGCCGGTCCCTGCGAGCCTTGGGGGCATCCTCAGTGCTCATCGCTCGGCCGTCTGAATGGGGAATCTGTTTTGCCAGACGAGGGTGGAATTTGTTGTTCTATTTATTTATTCATTCTGCCCGCCTGCTGCCAGGCGGTGGCTCGTGCCGACGGCCTGGACGGCTACAATCCGGACGATGACTACGATCCGAGCCTGCACACGCGCACGGTCCGCTGCCCGCCCTCCTGAACGCCAGGGTGGCGGGTTGCAGCCCTCGTTTATGTTACGGCGCCGCCTCCTACAGGACCAGGCAATGCCAGCACGAAGAATCCCCTGGCAGAGCATGCCGTCCACAGCCCTGTCAGGGGGGGGGCCTTCCCTGCAGGCACCGTCAGGCGGGGGCTCCGCAAAGCTTGCTGACTGGCTGGCCTTGTCAACACACCCAACAGCATTCACCCGTTCATTTGTTGGGTCGGGTTGTAGTCGCGGCTGCAGGCGGCCGCCGCTCTGCTTGCATGTGCAGCCTTGCAGGCAGACATGCGATTGGCTGCGCGGCTGCCTCGGCTCAATTGCCAGGCGGGCTGAGTTGCCAGGCTGTGCGGCTGCAGGGGCAGCGGATCAGGGGCCGGCAGGGCCGGCGGGGCCGCGCTGCTGCGCTAGGCAGGCCGCCGCGGCCGGTGGGGGCGCTGCAGCCGGCCGCCGGGCCGTCGCGGCAGCGGCCGGCGGTGGCCTCCTCCTCGCGGGCGCCGCCACCAGGCAGGCCTCTTCTCTCTCAGCCCGCCCCGCAGCGATGCAAACCACTCGCCTGAGGCCTCTCCCCTCTTTCCTAGCCTCCTGCAGTGGTTGGATGATGTGATGCGTGGGATGCGTGGGATGCGAGGTTGCGCGCCTCTGCCATGCGGCTCCCTGTCTCTGCTGCTGTCCGGCATGCCGATCCAGCCAGCCCGGCAACTGCAGCGCCGCCGCCGCAGCCCAGGCCTGGAGCGCCAGGCGTCGCTCGAATGTGCCCTTTGGCGCTGTCCACCGCGCGATCCCTGAGGCAGTTCTCGGAATTGGGGAGAGGCGAGAAGACCGGGACCTGCATACCCCATTTCAATTTCAATTTCAAATTCAAATTCAAATTCGAATTCGAATTTGAATTTGAATTTGAATTTGAATTCGAAATGACAGACGATAATGACGCTCGCAGATGGCTCTTCCTCAGAGGAGGAGGTCGACGAGGCGGTCATCCTGGCAGCGGCCGCCGGCCCGGAGGGCCTCGACCCGACCGTGCTGTCGGCGCTGCCGCCGAGCATGCAGCTGGACCTGATGACTAAACTGCGCGAGGCTCGCACCTTTGGCAACCGCGAGGGCTTCCAGGCGCGCCAGGCGGCGCCCGAGAGCTTCTCCCAGTTCCAGATGGCGGAGTACCTCAAGGCCAGCGCGGTCAGGTGTGGGCTCCGAAACCGGCGCCATTACCTCTTCTTGTCTGTAGGGTAACAAGGTGTTGGGCAGCGCAAGTGTTGGACGGCTCTGGCTGCGGAGACCGGTGAAGCCCCTCCGGAAGGGCCCACCAGGAGTCGGGCAGCCGTTTGGGGTCGCGCGCTCACAGCTGCTCGTCGTTTATCTCCCTGCCCCGCTCTTGAGCGGCTCTGTGCGGCAGCTGGCAGCAGCGACGGCGCATGGCCGCTCCTTTGACCGGCTCCGCAGCCAACCCCAACCGACCGGCAAATCACCTGAGCCCGCCTCATAACAGCCGTCCTGCCGACCCTGAACCCTAAACCCTACCGCCGCCGCCGCCGCGCAGGAAGCAGATGGACGGCATCCGCGAGGCGATGAATGCGGCCGCGCTGGCCGGCGGGTCGGCGACCGCCAAACGCATCGCCGCTGCCCCCGACCGCGAGTACGTGCTCCGGCGGGAGCCGGCCGCCGCTCCGCCGGGAGCACCCGGCCTGAAGAGCAGCCCGGCAGCGCGGCTGGGAATCGGCGGGCGGACGGAGGAGAAGGCGGAGGCCCCCAAGCCGGACGCGGTGCGGCCCCTCCGCCGCTTCTGTGTCTGATCGCGGTCAGGCCGCGGGGCTTGGCCACGCAGCTGACAACAGTAACTTCAAAAAAATGCGTTACTGATAATTGCAACGTCAGTAACAATAGTAAGACCACTGTCCATCGTGCTGGTGATTTGGCACATCCCGCCAGCTGCGGCTTCTCACCCTCGCGCTGCGTGCCTACCTCGCGCCCCTGTACCCTGCAGCAGCAGTCTTGTTCCTGAATGAAACCGGATGCGTCAATGCCTGCCCATCCTGCAGCCAGCACAGCCAACCGTGCCCACCCTTTGCACTCCGCAGACCGCCCCCTCACAAGCGCAGCTCCCTCAGCACTTATCAGCTGCTGCCAGCAGGCGGCGGGGGGCCACGCGATCCTGCCGAGCCGTCCCGAGTCCGCCGCTGCGGCCTCCACTGGCGGCGGCGGCGGCTTGGAGATCAGTCTGGACTTGGAGGAGCTGGCCGCGGGCGGCGGCAACGGCGGCGGGGCGGGAGAGGAGGAAGAGGAGTGGGAAGACGTGTGTGAGACGAGCAGCCAGGCGGCGCCACAGCCGGCACGCGCCCCGAATCGCATCCCCCGATTTAACCACCCTCCTTGCAGCCGCGAGGGGCTCCTGATCAGAGAGCCTTGCTGCACTGCAGACGCCGCCCAGCGCCGGCGGCTCCGGAGGGGGCGTGGATGTGACCAAGCGGCCGGCCAACTGGCGCGAACGCATGGCCCAGCGGCAGCAGTACTGGTCGGTCTCGACCGGCTTCAAGCTCGGCCGCAAGCTGGCCGACTGGGGCTCCAAGGACGGCGGCGGCGGCGGCGGCGGAAACCCTATAGGGTCTGACGCAAACCCTAGCCGCGGCGCCGGCGAGGAGCCCGAGGACGCGGAGCTGCAGGCGGCGATCGAGGCGAGTCTGCGGGAGAGCCAGGCGGCGGTCTCGGGTGAGATTTTCTGGCCCTGGCTAGGGTTTGGGGTACTGCCAGCCTGGCTTTCAGACCGGCCTTGCTGGTGCACGATTCGGACACCGAGAGGTTGCTGCTGCTGTGAACCGGTTCGTGGGCAGGCAGGCAGTCCTTCAGGCGCCAGGGTGTCACATTCAAGGCTCTGGGCTGCTGACACGGTTGCTGGTGCCGGTGCAGGTTCCCCGGCCGGCCGCTCCCAGCAGCCGCAGGCGGCAGCTGAGCAGCCCCAGCCCCAGCCGGAGCCGTCCTCAGGTGCGAGAGCCCCTGGAATCCTGCAGCCAGCCTGGCATGCCGGCAGAAGCAGCGCGAGGCACTGCACCTGACACTTGTGCCTGGCATAGCCTCTTCTTTGCCCTGTGCCTGCCTGGCGGGCCTCAGCTTCAGCCCTCCCACAGGAGTCACAGCCTCTGTTGTGTGCATTTGGAAGTGACTAAGGCGCCTGCGGCCGCTCACAGGCGCCCTGGGACCGGGGCCCATGGAGTCCGACGACGATGCCGAGCTGAAGGCGGCCATCCAGCTGAGCCTGCAGGCGCCCAGCGAGCCGCAGCCTAGCAGCTGTGAGACTCCCCCTCCCTTCCGCCGCCTTTCTTGCGAGCATGCCAGCCTCTGGCCCCGCCGGGCTGACTGCATCGTTTCCGGGGCCTGCAGCCACTGCCAAGCCTGAGGAGGCGGCCGGCCCCAGCGGCCCGCAGCCCATCAGCTGTGAGCGCCCCCTGCCCTCCGCTGCCCTTATTTGCAGCCCATGGCTCAGGCCGCCTGGCAGCTGACTGACAGCGCAAAACGGTGCCTGCAGCCGCGGCCAAGCCGGAAGCAGCGATCGGTCCCAGCGGCCCACTGCCGAGCAGCTGTGAGACTCCCCACACATTGCCCTACTGTCCGCAGCAGGCCAGCCTCTGGCTCTGGCAGCCAGGCAGCTGACCGAAGCATCCCGCTGCCTGCAGCCGAGCCGAAGCCTGAGGCGGCGGCAGGCGGCCCAAGCGGCCCAGCGGAGCCGCCCAAGCCCAAGCCAAAGCTGAAGCTGCCGGCCGCGCCAAAGCGTGCAAAAGCGGCCAAGGCGGCCTCGCCTGCGAGCCCAGCTGCGCCAGCAGCAGAGCCAGCGGTGGCGGAGCCTGCCGCCGCCGCGACGCCCCTCCGCAGCCCGGCAGCTGCCAAGCGGCCCGCGGCTGAGAAGGCAGCCAAGCCTTCCCCGGCCCTCAAGGCTGCGGCGGCCGAGCTGGCCGCGGCGCAGCGCCAGCCGGCACCAGAGCCGGAGCCTGCGGCAGAGCCTCCGGCGGCTTCAGGGGAGGCGGCTGCTGCACCCGCCATCCAGCTGCCGGCCATTCCCCCGCCGGTGGCGGCGGCAGAGCCTGCCAGGCCGCAGCCGGGCAACGCCGGGCCGCAGGGGGTGGCCGAGCCGCGGCGCGTGCGATTCGCCGAGCCGCCGGCAGCGAGCGCAGAGCAGCCGGCTGCTGCACGGGAGGCCCCCGGGCCGCATGCTGGGCCGGCACAGCGCAGCGCAGCCGCAGCGCAGCCGCCGGCTGTGGAGCTCATCGGGGGGCCGCAGCCGGTGCCTGACAGCACCATCCTGCACCCCGACACAGGCGCGGCTCCGAAACCTGCCTGCTTGCCCTGCCATTGCTGTGTGCTGCCCGCGCACATGCCCTGCCTTCCCGCCAAGGTGTGCTGAGGGCGGGCGGGGCGTGGCTGCAGCGGCGGCGCGCGGCAGCCAGTGGCACGCGAGCCAGCCCGAGCGCTCGACTGCCCCCGCCAGCCTGAGCCAGGAGGACGGCATGTTCCAAGACTTTCACGAAGCAGGCATGCCGTAGCCTCCCACCTGCATAGTACCGCTCCATAGTGCCCCATGCACCGCGCCCAGCCAGCGGGTGCCGGAGCGCATGCCAAGTCAATGCTGTATCTCGGTGCGGCGGCAGCCCAGCCGAGCCGGCCGCAGCTGCCTGCCACGCACGGCTCGCTGGTCCCATGCAGCTGCAAGGCGGCAGGTCCGCTGCAGGAGCGAGGGGCGCTTTTTTGCAGGCGACTTGGATTCCTCACGACACGACAGAAGTGTGTGTCGGCTGATGTCTTAAAAATAGAGGGATTGCGGTTTGAACGCCGCGAAAAGCACACCCACTGCGGGTCTCAGACGTCACTGACATTGGTTTCGGAGCGGCCGCAGAGGCGGGCGCCGACGGCGGCCCCACGCAGCTGGAGCGGGAAGGCCTCGCGGAGGAGATCGCGGAGCAGGAGAAGGAGCGCAAGGTGCGCGTGCCACCCTGGCATTATCTCATCTCAGCCGGAGCGGCTGCTCCGCTTGAGGCACAGCCGCAGCTGCCCGGAAGCTGCTCCGCTGGGCTGCCACTTGCGACAAAAAATTCTGACCAAAAAACCGGATTTTTGCCCGCAGCGCCTGGCCAAGGAGCACCGCCGGCAGGCCGGCATCTCCGACACGCCCACCAGCGACATGTACGGCGACTGCCAGGAGCTGCTGCAGATGTTCGGTGCGGCCCGCCGCCCCTCCACACGGTCCAGGGGAAGGGCGGCTGGCTGCCGCCGCGTGCCTAGCGGCGGGCACTGGAAAGCGGCAGAGGCAGCCGCTCGTGGACATGCAGCCAGACCCGACAAATCACTCCACAGCACTCTCAACATGCAGTTGGTTTGCTCTGGTTTTTGCAACAAAGATCCCGAGCTTTCCGCTGCGAGGGTCCCAGAAGCAAACAGAACGAGCTGGTCCAATGCCAGTCCTGGGCCCACAACAGAGCAGTGCGCCCACTTGCGACCCCCTCCCACTCCGGTGCCACGGCTCGCAGGCGTGCCGTACATCATCGCCCCCGTCGAGGCGGAGGCGCAGTGCGCCTGGCTGGACCAGCAGGGCCTCGTGGACGGCGTGGTGACCGACGACAACGACGTCTTCCTGTTCGGCGGGCAGCACGTGTACAGGCACGCCGGCCGCTCGTCAACTTTCCTTGTCCTGGCGGCCGGGTCACAGCCTCCAAAGCAGCAACACAGTCACCGAGATGGAGCTCCTTGAAGCCGCAGACGCAGGCTGATGAGGGGCGGACGAGTCCCCGCCACAGGGAAGGAAATGCAGCGCTCGTTCTGCATGAGTTGCGGCCCCGTTACAGTCCCCTGTCATGCCAGGCACGTTGCTGCCTCTCTGCGGCCAAGCAGAGGTTGGCTCGGATGCACCTTTCTGTGTGTGGGATGGCCCCGTCATTTCCCGGCAATGCTGGGTGCGTCCGTGCCAGCAAACAACACCGCGAGGCACCCCCTGCGAGCCAGCAGAAACACCCGCTCTGGATGCGGGAGCGACCCCCTCATTGTCCTGCCCCGCCAGGCACATCTTTGCGGACAAGCAGTACTGCGAGGAGTACCGGGCAGAGGACTTTGCCTCAGAGATGGGCCTGGACCGGGACAAGCTCATCCACCTGGCGCTGCTGCTAGGCAGCGACTACACCGAAGGCGTCTCCGGCATCGGCATCGTCAACGCTGTGAGCCAGCTCGCCTCTCATCTTCTCGAGCAGACCAGCCTGTGTGGCCGATCGGCTGTGCTGAGCTCTTGCGGCCACCGTCACAGCTCAGCTCAGCCTCCCAGTGTTACCGCAGACTGAAAGGCTGCCGGGCGCCGGCCGGCATGACACCGGCGCCTGGGCGTCCGCGCTGCTTCGGCTTGCTTAATGGCGAGCAACTGTCAGAGGGCGCGGAGCCGTTGTCACAAGACGAGTGACGTGACGCTTGTGTCCCGCAGGTCGAGGTCGTGCACGCTTTCAGCGGCCCGGACGGCCTCAAGGCCTTCCGGGAGTGGGTGATGACGCCCGACAAGGAGGTGCTGGAGGCGGCGCAGCGGGTGGGGCGGGCGGGCAAGAAGGTCGCCGCCGCCGCCAAGGAGGCCGCAGGCGAGGCCCCTGCCTGGAGCCCTGCCGGGCTGGCTGCGAGGCCGGGATGGGCTATAGGGCGTGCTATGCTGCTTCTTCCTAAGCGGACAGAACGGCTTGCATACTGAGGGAGGCGGTGCGGCAGCGGCTTGTCAGCCTGAAATCAGCAGCAACTGCTGCAGCCGCACCAGCCGCGCCTCCTGCGGGCTGGCGGGTGAGCGGCGGCGGCCGCGTGGCCCGCAGGCGGCGCGGACGAGGAGGGCGGCGAGTCGGCGGAGGTGCGCCGCTTCAAGCGCGAGCACCAGGGCGCGCGCCGCAACTGGGACATCCCGCTCGACTTTCCGGACTGGCGCGTGGTCACCGCCTACACGCAGGTCCGTTTTCCGTCGTGCCCATCCGCGCAGCCGCCGCGCGGCGCGCGGACCGGCAGGCGCCGTGCGCATGACTGCGCTGGGTGCGGGAGTGGCGGGCGCCCTCGTTGCGGCGCGGGTGCAGCGCGGCCGCGGGAACGCGTGCTCCTGACGTCGCGCCTCGCCGGGGCCGCGCAGGCCAAGGTGGACACCAGCCGGGAGGCCATCACGTTCGCGCGCCCCGACCTGGAGCACCTCAGGCGCTTCTGCGCGGAGAAGTTCAACTGGGAGGTCGCCAAGACGGACGAGATTCTGGAGCCGGTGCTCAAGGCGCGCCACATGCCGCCGCCGGCGTCTTTTGCCCGGCTATCGGCGCGGACTCCAGGGGTGGAGGCTTGGCTACAGATGTACGTGGGTGTCTTCAAATTGGCCACCGCGGCTTCCGCAGGCGTTTGACAAGCAGCAGACGCAGTCGACGCTCGACTCCTTCCTCTCCTTCCGGCAGCGCTTTGCCAAGATCAAGTCCAAGCGCCTGCAAAAGGCGGTCGCCGGCATCTCGGGCGGCGGCGCCAACGCGGAGCTGCTGCTGGCCGAGGCGGAGGAGCCGGGCGGCGGCAGCCCAAGGCCGAAGAAGCGGCGCAAGAAGGCGCCGCCACCGCCGCCGACAGGCCAGTGTCTCTCCTGTGGCTACCAGGGAGGCGAGCTGCTCGTGACTGGGAAGCAGGGCAGCCGCCAGTGTGGGTGATGGGCTGGCAGCAGCAGGCTCATGTGGCTGGCCTGCAGGCAGTTGCAGCTGCGTCCGAGTCGCGAGGTGCAGTCGCGCTTTTGCCTGGCAGCATGCGGTGATCGGCGCTGCTCGCAGTCTCCCAAGACCCTTCCCACGCAACCCAGAGCCCCCGGCAGCAGCGCTGTCGCTTTGCCTTGCTGGCGATGCGGCTGCTGGCCGCTGAACAGCCTGTGACTGCTCGCCTGGGTGCTGCGCAGGCGGCGAGGGCGTGTTTGCCGAGGCGGACGACGACGGCTTCTCGCTCTCCCAGGAGGATCTGGCGGCGCTGGACGCGCTGACCGGCGCCAGCCCGCCGGGCGGCCCGGGCAAGCAGCGGGGGCGGGGCGGCAAGAGGCAGGCACAGCCGCGGGCGCCCAGGCCAGCCGTCCCCCGTGCGTGCTGCTCGCAGCAGCGCTGGTTCTCCTAGGGATGCGGGCGCCTGGGAGGATGCTGCAGAGGACTGAGCATGTGCTGTGTTGCCGCAATCAAGTCTCAGGCGCGCTTGCAAGAGGGCGAAAGATTGCGTGCAGAGCTTGAACTCTTGTGGCCTGGCGGGGCTGCAGGAAGGCGGGGGCGGGCAAGGGGCGCGGCGTCGGCAAGGGTGCGCGCGGCCGGGGCCGGGGGCGCGGCCGGCGAGCCGCGCGGGAGTCGTCGGAGGAGGAGAGCCCGGAGCCCCAGGCGGGGCCTGCCACCGCCGAGGAGGCTGCGGCGGCCGCGAGGGAGCGGGGCGTGCGGGCGAGCACGCTGCGGGCGCGGCAGCCGGCGGCGGCTGCGGGCGGCGGGCCGGAGGCGGCCGGGGAGGAGGACGAGGAGGACGAGTGGGAGGCGATCGATGCCGGCCTGTAGAGTGCTCGCTTTTGCCGGCAGTGTGAACCTGTCGCTGGTTGCACTGTCATACACCAACGTTTCTGACGTTGACTGGAAGGACTACTATACAGGCTCCAGTTCTCACGGCAAGCCTTCGAAATGGGCGTGCTGATCACGCTGGCACAACAGGCCGTAATTTCACTCGAGAGCCCTTCCCACGCTGCAACTATGATCGCCATTCTGACCAAGCATGAGGGGCTATCAATCGGATTGACACTCGCTGAGCAGCGTGGCTGGCTGAGCTGATGTGCAGGCCAGCCTGCTTGGTGGACAGCTCTGGAAGCGAGGCCAGGGCTGCGGAAACCGATCCCTTGCCTTACTGATCGTGACGCGCAGTTGCCACTCCAACACTGCACTGTGGCCCAAGCCGCTGGCCTGTACGCCACGCTTGCACTTTCCCTCGGTTGGCTTCTAACTTCTGCCCTTTTTGAGAAGCCATTCCAAGTCGTCTAAGTCAATCCCTGCCGCACTTGCAAGCCCATGAGAACGTGCCTGGACAAGGAATGCGTGATTTGGCGGGCCCGCCTACGGTGGTGCGGTTGCGGCACGCACGCCTGGAAAGCTGATGCAGTGTGCGGACTCAGCTCCTTCAATGCAGCAGTGCCGTCCCGTCCCCGGTCAGCAGGCCGCCCAGCGTGTTCTCTACGCTTCGCACTCCACGCGCCCATGGTGACCCCAGCTCACGTTCGTCCGGGTCAATGCCATGTTCCACACCTTGATCTTGGGTCCCAGCCGACCGCTCAGCAGTCCTCAGAGCTCAGACCCATGCTCACGCAGCCCTGACCAGACCCTGACACTGAACTTTAAACGACTTGGCGCGCGGGAATGCCACAGCTCGGTCGTTCGTTTTGCAGGCGGACAGGGTCGGCGTGCTTGGAGCTGGAAGTGGCAAGGATGGGGCACTCTGCGGGCGCACGCGCAGCGCGAGCGGTCGCAGTGTTGGGCTTAATGGTGAGCGTCATGCTGGGGATGGCGTGTGCGCAGCCGGAGCTGCCGGCCCTGCCCGATGCTGCCGCCAAGGAGGCCAAACTGAACGACCTGTGCACCCAGGTGCGTCCTTCCCTCCGCCACTGAAGCACGTGCCGTTTGAATCTGGCAACTCATGCAACCAGCTCTTGCGCAGATACTGGGCTTCCCATGCAAGCCGCAGCCGCCGCCGCCGGCTGTGCCGGCCGTCAGCCCGCCGCCGCCGTCGACCAGCCCTCCTCCGCTCTTCCCGCCTCCGCCAGGTGTGCAGAAATCCACGCAGTTTGGCAGCTTATCGCCTGCCAGTCGCATTCTCCCAAACTTGCACACTGTCTGCACGCAGGGACGAGTACCTCGCCGTCTCCGGCCCCGCTGCTGCCGCCTGCACCCGTGCCAGGTGTGCACTCTTTGCTCCCTGTAAGCTTCCTCTTCTGTTGCCGCCACCTGCTCCAGCTCGCCCGCTGTCAAGTGCAGGCTCGCCTCCGCCGTCAGGCGCACCGCCCGCCTCGGGTGCGCCCCCCCTGCAGTGCACTGCTGTGCCTGAAGATATGAGCGCCCTGAGATATCTGACGCTTCATCGCCGACTCTGCAGGCCCTGCGCCGGCGCCCTTGCCCAGTCCGCTGCTTAGCCCAGGTGTGCCCCGCACATGCAGCCGGCCTTGCCAGGCAGCCTCCTGCTGGCATTCAGCAAGTCAGGCTGCAGCTGAACTGCTGCACGCCTGCCGCAGGGCCTGCGCTGCCGCCCACCCTGGCACCCAGCCAGCCGCCCGCCCCGCCTCCTGCCCTGCCTCCCGTCCTGCCGCCGTCCCCGGGTGTGCCACCCGCCCGGCTGATCTCGCATAGCTGGCGGACTTTTTGTGTCGCA
>BHFV01000058.1:43571-66636 GCA_003568905.1 Trebouxiophyceae sp. KSI-1 | reverse complement strand
GGGCTGCCTGCTGAGGCCTGGAAGCTGCCGCGCAGCTGACGGCGGCCCTGGAGCGCGTGCGGGCCGGCGCCGACGTGATGCCGCAGCGGCAGCTGAACAAGGTGCTGGCGGCCGAGCTGGGGCCTGGCTGGCGGTCCAAGGTGGCCGACTTTGAGACTGAGCCGCTCGGCGCCGCCTCCATTGGCCAGGTGGGCTGACTGGCCTTGAGCCTGGCAGTGATTTGGGCCTGCCTAGATCTCAAATATATGCGAGTCGAATCAGGTGTCCCAGCGGCTGCTAGGATGCCGGTTGCAAGCATACACATGGCTTCACATCAGCGTCTTCTCCCCTGATTGCTTGCATACACGCATGCCATTCTTGCAGCGCTAACCAGCTGCCGCAGCAGCTGCAGCTGCTGCACACGCCGGCCTGGTAGCATGCCTCCCTGGCCTGCTTGCTGTGAGCTACAGTCAAACCTCGACAAGCGGCGCTTCGACAAGCGGTTTGCCTACTGCAAGCGGCCGGCCTATCAGGGGACGGTGTTCGAAAATCGCAGGCAAATTCGTTTCGTCAAGTGGGATCTCGCTCCAAAACCTCACCAAGCGACCGGCTTTCTGGTGACTGGGGGGCTGCAGTGTACGAGGTTTGACTGGAGTTCCCGGGGCGGTTGCCGGCGCAGGTGCACGGCGCGACGCTGCACGACGGCCGCCGGGTGGTGCTCAAGATCCAGTACCCTGGCGTCGCTCGCAGCATAGAGTCGGACGTCGACAACCTGCTGCGCCTCATCTCGCTCGCCAACATCCTGCCCAAGGGTCTGTACGTCGAGAACGCCGCCAAGGCGCGTCGTCTGTCCCCGAGCGCGCATTGAGCGCTTATCAAATTCGATTCAGATTCGGTATTCAATCGCAAGAATACGAAATTTTAAATTTGAATTCGAATTCGAATTCGAATTTTGAATTCAAACTCGATTCGAATTTCGAATTTGACGTTACGATTGCTTTCCAGCAAGCAATTCTGGAAATCGAGCACCACCCGTCGTCAGACCCCGAAGATCCTCGTTTCGAACCCACCAGCGTCGGCGGGAAGCCCTCCGCCACCTGAAGCCTGAAGATCTGACCCGGCTGCTGCAGGTCGCCAAGCGTGAGCTCAAGCTCGAGTGTGACTACGCATATGAGGCGCGCTGCCAGGAGCGCTTCCGGCAGCTGATCGCGGACGACCCGACCTTCAACTCGACCGTCAGCGTGCCGGCCGTGATCCCGGAGCTCTGCTCGGGCAGCGTGCTGTGCTCCGAGTGGGTGCCGGGCGTGCACATCGACAAGGCCCGGCTTTCCCCCCATTTTTTTGGTGTGAAGGCTTGCCAGGGAGGTCGTCTCTGGGGAGACGCATGCCGCTGCTGGGGTGCCTTGCGGGCAGGGATGCCGAGCTGTTCAGCTGTGCTGAGGTGAGAGCGCCTGGGGCTGTCCTCGGCAGCCCAAAGGAGGGGTGGCACCGGACTCTGGGCGGCAGCAGCCTCCTCGACCCCGCTCATGCCTCTTCCCAGAATCCAAGGCTGTCCCGCGCCCACCCTCTCGGCGCGCGCACGCTGGCCTCCTACCAAAAACACCACGTAACTGACGCGCTCGGTTGTGTAACTGCCGCAGGTCGCGCAGATGAGCCAGGCCGTGCGGGACCGCGTCGGCACGCTGCTGCTGCGGCTGACGCTGGCCGAGCTGTTCGAGTGGCGCTTCATGCAGACGGACCCCAACTGGGGCAACTTCCTGTACGACGAGGCCACGGGCGTGCTGCACCTGATCGATTTCGGCGCGGCCCGCGACTTCCCGGTCGCCTTTGTGGACGATTACCTGGGCATGGTCAAGGCGTGCGCCGAGCAGGACAAGGCGCGGGTGATCGAGTGCTCCACGCGCCTCGGATTCCTCACAGGTGCCGCCCGCACCGCCCACAAACGGAGGCGTCCTGCTGCTGCCCGCACCGTCCAGCTCCCACAAAGCTGCCGCATGGTCCCAGGGCTGCTTCAAGTAACCGACCAGGCGCTGTTCTGAGCCGCGCATGGGTAAGATGTGACCTTTTGAAAATTCGCTGGAGCATCTAAGCCATGCCCTGAGTGGATGTGCAGCAGGCTTCAGCATGCGCCCCATCCCGCCCCATCGTGCGCCCCTCTCTTTGGGGAGGAGGCTGTCCAGCAGTGGAGCATAAGGCCGTCAGCTGATGTGTCTCAACGCACGAGTTGCTGCTGCCTGCGGTGCATGACTGGTCCTCGCCTGAGTCGCCCTGCAGGCGACGAGAGCGCTACGATGCTGGACGCCCACTCCCGTGCCGGCTTTGTGGTCGGCACGCCCTTCTCCAAGCCAGGGCTCTACGATTTCGCCGGCCACGGCTCCCTGACCAAGGAGGCACGCGCTTTTCATCGCGCTCCTTTCGTCCCCGGCAGCCAAACGCATGCCTTGCTGCCATCCCTTGGGGGCAGCTGCAGCTATGCGGCACCCGCGGATGTCTGCCCAGGAGGTCCTGGGCTCCAGACCTGGCCTCTGGCTGCCACCTGCTTGAATGCTCGTGAGCTCCCCTTCGCGGCTGCCAGGCACTGCCATGAAGAACAGCTCGCCTCCCCATGGGACTCGCTGAATGAGCGTCCAGCGAGCACCCCAATGCATGCAGACTGCAGGCTCGCTACTTTTGACAGGCTGGCTCACAGCTCCCGGTTGAGCAATCAGCCGCGCTCTGACGGCAGCCCCGGCGGCTCGCGCCTGCAGGTCAGCCAGCTGGGCGCTGTCATGCTCAAGCACCGTCTGACGCCGCCGCCTGAGGAGTCCTACTCGCTGCACCGCAAGCTGTCCGGCGCCTTCCTGGCCTGCATCAAGCTGCGCGCGCGCGTGCCCTGCCAGGAGCTCTTCTACGCCGCCTACAACAGCCACAAGTGGGGGCAGCCGGGCGTCACGGGCCAGGAGCTGCCCGACCTGAAGCTCGCCTCTGGCTGAGCCGCTGCCGACCGGGCGGGGATGGAGTTACAGCGCGGGAGTTACAATGGCTGCGTCGCTCAGCCTGCCTGCACCAGCTGGGCCTGGCGCTCCATAGCTTGCAAGGGCATGGGCGCCCCGGTGCGTTGGGAGCCTGCAGTGGCGCTGTGGGAAGTGCAGTGGCGGAGCCGGGCTGCGCTGCGGGCAGCTACGTGACGTGTTACTTGACAAAAGCAGCGCTGTCAGCTAGTGTTTCTATTTTGCAGCCGAAGCAGCCCGATAAGGAGAACAGCAGCAGATGTCGCCTGCCAATATGCCCGTCCTCTTAGATCAGAGCGTTCCAAACAGCTCCTTTCTCCTAATTATAGTAGTAGATGTCGGTCAGTATGTGGGCAGGCATGCGCCCACCTGTAAGGCGATTGCAGCCACGAACAGCCAGGGCGGTCACTGCAAACCAAGCTGAGCTGCCAGACTGTCCAGGCAGTACGGCGGGAATCAAGAAACCGCGCTGCCGCCCCACAGCTTGCTCGAGCCAGCAATCGCTACTGTCACCACGGGATGTCCTGCTTGTCCCAGGCGATGAAGCGGCCGCTGTCCTTTGTCTGAGTTGCGTCAATGATCTCCAGCAGCTGCCGCACTGCGCGCTCGCGGCTGAACAGCTTCTCCGGCTTCACATTCTGCAGGCGGCAGGGTGGCGGCAGCACATGTCAGCAGAAGTCAGACATCAGGTGCTGGCATGTGGCTGCACCACGCCTGCTGCATCGCATGGGCAGTGCGGTGAAGGCTCTTCCCGGCAGAGGCAGCCAAGCCGACCTCAAGAGGCAGAGCACTCGCAGAGCTCCTTGTGCCCTGTCACCAGCTTTCCCAGACAAGCAGCCCTGCAGAAGCGGCATGTGCTGACGCAGGCGCCGGCAAGCTGCGCGTCTCATGCGGCACAAACATGCAGCCCGCATCCCTGCGAGCCAGTGCTCGGCTGGGTGAGGGCAGGCGCCTTTTGGAACGGCTTGGACAGGTCCGTGTCGACCGTCCCCGGGTGCAGCACGATGCAGGCGACTTTGGCCTTTTTGCGGGCAAACTCGATGGCCAGGCACTTGTTCAGCTGGTTGAGCGCGCTCTTGGCCGCCCGGTAGCTGTGCCAGCCGCCGATGGAGTTGTCGCCGATGCTGCCGACGCGAGCCGACAGGCTGGCAATCACAGACGGCCGCTCGCTGCAGCCGTCAAGAAATCGGGTAAGGGGGTGATAAGAGCGTGGCCACTCAGGCCCGACCCCTTGCAGCTCATGCCGAGGGGAGAGGGACACAAGGAGGCTTGTGATCGTGGCTGGGTGTGTGCTGCATCGTTAGCAACAGGAATCAGAGTTGGGCAGGAGGGGGAGGTGATGGCGAGAGAGGATTCGCTGCAGACATCTGCACATGTCGCTAGCGAATTTACTAAGAACACTGGCTCGTTTGTTACAACAAGCTGCGCATGCCAGCAGGCGCAATGGGAGCCAGAGCAAAGCCAAGACTGGTCCTGTCCCACAGCTACGGTGCTTTGAACCTAGGAAAGGAGGGGGCGAGGAGGCGCACTCGCTGGCCGCCCCTGACTTGCCGGCGTTGAGCAGCAGCGGCGCAAAGGCTTTCGCCATCAGGATGGGCCCCATTGCATTAATCTGGTAGTTCCTGAGCATGTTCTTCGCTTCCAGCCGCGCCAGCGCCGTCTCTGCAGGCCAGGCACGGCTCTGACAGGGCCATCTTCGATTTTAGCAGAGCGGCGGGGACGTCTGAGCAAAGGAATGTCAGAAGGTTTGTGCTATACAGCTCCTTGACGATAAAGGGGAGAAAAAGGCTGCTCACAAAGGAATGTCTGCCCCGCGGCTGGCCACCGGGTTGGCTTCCCATCAGAGCCCTGGAAAGACTGGCTGAACACACAGCTGTTCGCTTGGCGCTCTCATGTGAGCCTGCTCAGGCGTCTGAGGGCAACAAGGCCGTGCCTGGCATCATATCGTCAGCATGCAGGATGCCTGTGGTGCTGATGAGTGTGGTCAGGTGGCTGTGGCCGCTCGAGACGCGGGCGGCAGCTTTCTGCAGCAGGCGCCAGAAAGCTCGTCAGCAGCAGGGCGAGCACATGCAGCGTGGCTAGCAGGCTGGCGGGTTCCTGGCCTGTATGCTGTCCTCATCAGTCACATCCACTTGCACAGTGTCCAGG
This sequence comes from Trebouxiophyceae sp. KSI-1, assembly GCA_003568905.1. Taxonomy (NCBI): domain Eukaryota; kingdom Viridiplantae; phylum Chlorophyta; class Trebouxiophyceae; species Trebouxiophyceae sp. KSI-1. Next base: position 61,519 of record BHFV01000058.1, on the reverse strand, counting down.
CGGTCGCGGTGGGATTGAAGCAGCTGCTGCAGCCCCTCAGAGCCGTCCGGGTTCCGGCAGGCGGCGATGACCCTGCAAGTGGGGAGGTAATGGCTCTGTGGAGGGTTTTGGTGCGTTGCTTGGTCGCGAGCCAGGCTGCGGAGGCATCAAGTTCGGCATGCCGTGCTGAAGTGGACCGAGGACAGCGGCCCGCACCTCTGCTCCGGCCGCTCTAAAAGCTGGCGCACGAACTCTAGGCCCAATCCCCGCGACGCACCTGCAAGCAAACGCGCTTCTGAGCGTGAAAGTGACCGTGATGCAAGTTTGGCATGTGTGCTGCCACCGCGGCGCGTGCCGGCGGCATTACGATGCAGCTGGACACCAGATTGTCGCTACTTGCATGTGTTACAACTACCGAGCCTGATAGGGCACCCGAGACGAGCGTGACGCGGCCGTCCTGGCTCTGCGTCGCAAAGGCCGCCACTTGACCGCGTGGCCGGCCGGCCTGCTGCGGCGCGAGTGCGCCGGCGCGATGCCGCAGGCTGTGCGCCGCCGCCCGCAGCATTTTCGTAAACAACGAAAGCGGCGCTGAACGGTCGTGTTGGTGTTCGTGACACGGCCATGCAGGTTTCGGGTTTCGGAAACGCGCGCGCCCTCCACTGTTTCTTCTCGACGCTCAAGCAAGCAACTTGCTAAGGAAAACGTCTAGCAATATGGCTGCTCTGACGCCACTGCCGATCACTTCTCTTTGGGGAGGCGTCCTACTCCTCGCCATGGCCGCAGCGAGCTTCGGCGTCGGGCTGACGCGCGCAAGTGAGGCCTTAAATAGCCCGATAGACTTCCATTCGCCCGTGTTGTATGCACGCTGCTGGCGCTCGAGCTAGGCATAGCGGCTTACGTTCACATTGCTTTCGACTGACGGCATGCCCACTGACAAGGCATGTTGGGGCGCTTTTGCCACCGGCATGTCATGTCAGTGACTGATGCTCGAGCGACTCATTAAACGAAAGCTGTCCCACTCACGCAATCTTGGCGTTTGACGCGGCCTGGTGACAATGTGCAGGCAAAAAGCAGTATTATGGCGCCGCGCACAACAGTATACTGGAGCACCGGGTGCGTGCAGCCGGGACTCTGAGTGAGTATGGAGTGGCCGGCATCATCATCCTGGCTCTGATGGAATCCCATGGCCTCCTCTCTGAGACCCGGCTCTGGTGGTGCGCGTCCTTCCCTTCCAGACTCCCCCCCCTGCTTTTGCTTGTGATACGTGTGAGGTGACATGCAAGCCAACAATGGATTGCCGCTGCACCTACCCTGCAGGTGGGGCGCCCTCTTCACAATGCTGCGTCTCGTGCACGCCTCGCAGCTGGCCTTCCCACGCCGCCTGTCGCTGCGGGTCCGCAGCACAAGCTTCATGGCCACCATTGCCCTCCTCACGTTTGGCTCTCTGAAGCTGATTGGATTTGGCTTTTACCACTGATGCTGCCCCCGGTGTGCCTTTGGAGAGGAGGCACTGCTGCTCTCATGCAGCTGAGAACCTGCTGCAACCAACCGCAATGTGCCGCAGTGCTACTGTCTTGCTGCCCTGTCGCCCACTGCCTTTCTGCCCTGTCGCCCGATCGGTTCTTGTCGCCTGATCAAGCTGTCGGGCCCTCAAACAGCAGCCGGCGAATGCAAGGGTGGCCATGATGTGATGCCAAGCAGCATAACGACGGGGTACCAGGCGCAAGCGAGAGAGGCTGGGCCTGCCGCCAGCACAAATCTTTCTCGATCACTTTTTGCCGGCAGACGTAAAAATCATGGCCGAGCTGACCCCGCTGACCCCGCTTCCGCTCACATCTGTCTTCGGCGGCACCCTCCTCCTGGCAACCGCTGGAGCGAGCCTGGCGGTCGGTCTCACCCGCGCTGGTGCGGCTCAACGGATCCTGTGCCTGCAGTGTCCAGCCCAGTGAGACGCGTGAGGGGCATTATTAACGACATGCGCTCGCATTGCAGCAACGAAGAAGTTCTACGGCGCCGATTCCAACTCGGTCCTTGAGCACCGTGTACGCGCTGCCGGGACGCTGGCGGAGTATGGAACTCCAGGCACGCTGCTGCTGGCACTGCTGGAGTATCACAAGGTCCTCTCGCCTGCCGGGCTCTGGTGGTGCGCTCCCTCTAGCCAAGAGGCTCCCTGATCGTGGCAGTATGTTGATAACGGATGCAATGGAGCAGCAGACTGCCAGAGGTGCCTGTTCCTAGCTTGTGGGCCACATTCTCTCTAGCTTGTGGGCCACATTCTCTGGAACCAGAGAGCCTTTGTTCCCGCCTGCAGGTGGGGAGCGGTCTTCACTGCGCTGCGCTTAACACATGCCACCCAGCTGGCCTTTCCCCGCAAACTCCCGCTCGTCCCATTCCGTGCCGGCAGCTTCCTCGCAACTGTGGGTCTCATGGCTTACGCCTCGATCAAGCTGATCTCCTTTGGCCTCTCTCACTGAGTCTGGCTGGGATGTGCATCTGGAGTCAGCCGCCCCTACACACCAACAGCTGCACCTGTGATGTGCTACGCGGACGGATCTCTCAAGCCCGCACCTGAGTCCGCCACGTCCTGTTAGATGGCAGGCCGAGGCGTGGCCGACTAGGCAGCGTGTTCTTTGCGTTTTTCGTCCTCTGGAAAGCTTTTACCCAAGCGAACTTACAGCAGCAATTTGTATTCATGGCCCAGCAAGGGAGCCATGCTGTTGTAAATACATTCATCCACCGGCACCGCGCACTGCTGGCCCTCACAAACACTGCCAAGCTGCTAAAGTCAGGCCTCATGCCAGTCAGAGCAGTTGGTGAGCAGCGTGCGAGGTGCAGGCCGTTTGATGCAGCAATCGGCACACCAGAGCTGTGGCTGGGAAAACACCGAGCTGCTGCGGCCTTGTCAGCTGTCCCACGGCTGACAGGACTCCAGCCGGCAGGCCCAGCTCCGCCAGCCACAGGTCCGGCAGCCTCCACCATCGCGTTCCCTGTCTGCTGCTCCAGCAGCAACTGCAGCTCTAGGGTATGGAGTGGTCAGATTGCGCCCCGGCGCCTGCGATGTCCAGGTCTTCCAGGCTGGCCGGCAGCGCAGCAGCTGCAGCAAGCAATAAACGCTTGGTCAGTCAGCCGGTTGGGCTGCGAAGCGGGCAATCCCGCATGGCTCAGCTAGGTTGGCAGCATGTACGCTGCGAGGGCACACCTGCAGCGCCAGCAGCCGGCCCAGCGCCTCCAGTGCAGGGCGCAGGGCCTGTGCAAAGCCGTCCAGCGGCCAGAGGGCGTCACCGGGTGCCTCCACTCCGGCCTTAAAGGCTGCTGCTGCGGACCCCAGCAGTGGCGCGCCCTACTCGGGCTCCACAACAACCGCTCAGCACTCCGAGATGAGGTCGATGAGGACGCCATCCCCGACGCCCGGCTCGCCGGCAAAGGTCGCGTCGATTTTTCCCTGCAGGAGGACCGGATGTCAAGATTCTCTTGGACGTCCCCAGGTCAGTAGCTGCAGCCGAGCAGCCGGCAGGGGAGATAGTCGGCAGGAAGCTGCTTGCCTGGCCATCAGGTCAGCATCCGGGGCCGACAGCGCGGCCGCCAGGTCAGCCCAGGCTGTCGACCTAGATGGCCGCACAGCTCGCACAAGGTCGCGCCCAACGCGGCCAATGCGTCTTTGCACGCCATCCGCCCCGCTGTCAGCACTGCCAGCTGCCGCCGGTCTGCAGAACAGCACCCATGAGTATGTCAGCAGCAACAGATCCCTCAGAATGAGCCGTGAAGGCAGACAGCGGCGTACCGGCCTCCGACACCGCCGCCGGCGACCACGCCTGCGCCGGGTGTGCTGCTCAGTCATCACAGATCCCAGCCTGGCATTGTGCTCAGGAAGAGGGTTGAGCTGCACCTGCCGCCAGGCCGTGCGGGGCGCGCATGGCGGGCGGCATGACCGCCCCAGCGACCGCCTCCCCAGCGGCCTGCGCCCGCCAGCGTGCCTGGGCCTGCGCCGCCTCCTCCGCCTGCCGCTCGCCTGCAGGAAGCCAGCGCTTCAGGCTCCGCATGCGGCGGAAGGGCAGCACAGCGTCAGGACAGCCCGTCTCTGAATCGTCAGGGCAAGGCTGCCGCCACCAGAGGGCCTTGGCTCTGGACATGTTGGCAGCGGACATGTTTGGCGTCATGAGAAGGCCTGGGGAAGGTGAGAAGCGCACGCTCAGCTGTGTATGATCCATGCACGTACTGGCTGAGGCGGTCGTACGCGTCCGAGTTGCGCAGCAGATGCATCATGGCGGCCGTGACCATGTTCTGCCCGGCCGGCAGCAGGTAGTCGCCGCGCCACAGCGGCGCCAGCAACTCAGGCGTGATGGCTTGAGGCTGGTTGGCCTCCATGGCACAGCGGACCTCCCCGACAAAGCGCTGCCAGCCCCAGACGACGCCTGCAATGCTTCCACCACCACGTCAGCACCAGCGCCTGCCGTAGCAGGGCCTGGCCGGCCGCAAGCCAAGCGAAAGAGCAGCTTCTGTCGACACACACCAAAGGCCAGGCAAGTGGGCCAGTTGCCAGGCTGGGCTCTCACCGTTCTGGGCCCGTGACCATGTGGCCGCCGGGCCGCTCAAAGCGGAGCTCGCCACCCCGCTCGAGCGCGTCGGCATTCAGCGGCACAAGCACCCAGCTCTGGGTGTTCATGCTGCCGTCGGGTGCCATGAAATCGGGCGGCAGGAACCGCTCCGGCGCCCCGACCGGCACAGCTGCCCTCTGCGCGGCGCCTGCAGGCCGGCAGGCGTGGAGTCAGCATGCAGCAGGCAGGATCTGGCTGAGTCCATTGACAAGTTCAGGCTCTGCCAGGAGCGAGGACATGGCGAGGCGTCTGCTGGGCGGTCCAGGCGGCTGAAACAGCTTGTGTCCAGCCTGGGCAGCCACAGCTGTGGTGAACAGCATAAAGAGCCTGCCTGGCGCCTGCGCGGGCCTGCCTGGTGCTCCAGCGGCACGCGACGGCACGGCCGGCGGCCTGGTGGGCGGGGCCTGGCTGGGCTGCGCTGCGGGGGGCTGGAGGTTCAGGTCCTCCAGGTCTGCGCGGCTCACGTACCTGGCCAGCATGTACAGACTGGAATTCCAGTCCCTCTCCAGCTCCCACGGCCAGAGAGCACCAGTTGCAGGGTGCAGGCGCTCCCCGCCGGGCCCCACGTGGGCGGCGGCGCCCCGGCACTTGTCGCCGAGCAGTCCCGTCCAGGCCCACTTTCTGGGCTCCTGGAGGGCAAGCACTTGCTCGCGACATGAACGTGTTGGGCTCACAAGGAGCGCACATAGCCTCATCTTTGGAGCACAGGGGGGGACCTGCTGTGCCAGGAGCCGCACGGGGAAGACCTCCTCGAGGACGACGCCCTGCTCGTCCAGCCGCTCGCGGGCGAGGCGTGCAGGGCGCACGCCACGAGGACAGGGTTCCTGCAGCTCTGCGGCCGGGGGCACTGTCCGCTCCAGGGCTGCCAGCATCTCGGCAAAGCTGCCTCGCGCAGCAACACCGACTGCACGGACAGCATGTGTGCGCTGCTCGGCCTCCTCCGCCAGCAGGGCGCGCACGCCCTGAAAGTCGACAGCAAGTCTGTGCGCCGCGGTCCTCGGCGGCAGCCGCCACCGGAGGCCCCCGGCGCGCGGCGCCGCTCGGATTGTTGCGGCCCGGTGCCGACTCAGTCCAAAAGAAGCCTCTCTGGCGGCGCCTTGGACGAGGCCCCCCGAGGGTCTCCACGTCAGCAGGCCGCCACTGTGGCGACGGCGGTGGCGGCGGCGTGCGAGACCAGCTGCACAAATATATGAGCAGGCATGCTTTGTTTTCTGCGCGCCATTTCCCTCCTGTGGAGAACAATGTCAAACGACTGCAGCAGAGGAGACGTCTTGGTGGCAGCAACGCGCAAGGCAGCTGCTGCTTCACTCACTTTTTGCTCGGCGGGAAGCAGTGCCTGCATCCGGCTAAGGCAAGATTATTTGTGGGGTCGCATGACCTCTCAATCTGCCAAATATGACCGGCAGTCTGCTCAACGGCCCGGAGCCTGGCCCAGCAGTGCATCGAGTATAGCCATTCCTTTGCAGCGCATTGTGCCATTGTTGTAGATTTGACATGCAATGAAGACCTGCGCCTTTGCAGTGGCACGTTTGGTCCATGGCTGTGTCGCATCCTGCGCTGAGCCTGCCTTGGCCTGCGAGACGGCACGCCGTGGCTTGCCTGGCTTGACAGACAGCACCTCGACTGTCACTCCCATCGTTCCATGTTTTGTGATGATACATGGCTGCTCCACAGCCAATGATGAAGCAGGGCTCTCCTATTGTAAAGCATGCAGCATTTTCGCAGACTGCGGCGGCCTAGGCAGGAGGATGTCATGCAACGCACATCAGAGCGTCCACCGCTGACACTGCAGAAGCATCACAGCACACGCATTGGGACGCCAAGAGCATGCCAAGCCAGGGCTGTCCTGAGGCGGGCTCATCAGCGGGTGCCATACTTGTCATACACTGTCAGTGCGGGGTCCCCTTCACTGGCACCCATGTCCTCCGCCTCCCCTGCCGCCTCGGGGTCATCAGCTGCATCCAATGCATCCGTCGCGCGACCAAAGCCGTTGATGATCGCCAAGATGCGGTCCTGGAAAGGGCGGCCTAGCGCCTCATCGACTGGCGTCCTTCCCGACCTGCAGCGCTCAGATGCACCCAGTCAGGAGCTGACAATGGAGCACGAAGGCAAGATGTGTTTGGCGTGCTGACATGCATGGAATGCCTGCAGCCCTGCCTGGGCCGGAGAGGACAAGCAGGACGGCAGATGCGGTCTGCAAACACAAGCAGGGGTTGGTGGGAAGAGGCGCACGAATTGAGGGCCGAGGCGCTGGCACCCTTCTCCATGAGCAGCCGCACCACATTTTCCTGTCCATTCAGGCATGCCCAGTGTAGCGCCGTGTTGCCTTCGCTGTTTGGCGCCTCTGGGTTCTGCTGGCAGTTGCAGCCATCAGTGCCGGCAGGAAGCAGCCAGCGGCAGTGGGCAGTGAAGAGGAGCAGCACGCACCGCGCCGCGGTCCAGGAGGTAGCTGACGACTTCGGCGCGCCCGTTGGCGCTGGCCATGTGCAGGGCTGCAGGGGCATGCGGAGATGTCTGAACTCGCTGGTCCAGGTTCCGACGAAGGTTTAGGAGGCATATGTGCTGATGAGGGAGTGACTCGCCAGTCCTGCCGCTCTCATCCACCGCGTCCGGTGAGCAGCGCGCCTGTTCCACCGCCGCCACAACGTCTTCCAGGTCGCCGTAGCGCGCGCCGTCTAGCAGTAGCTCCAGCGCATCCTCCTGGCCGGCCAGCGTCGCCATTGCGACCGCCCGTGGCAGTTCAGGCCGGCTTGCGGGAAGAGATTTGGCTGGCAACACCTATGCACGGCGGATTGATGAACTAGCGGCCCGAGACGATGAGGATCGAAGATGATGATCGTTAGGCGAAGATGTGTGTCTGTTCGGATTGAGAAGTCGGGACAGCTTGCATGCGAGGGCGCATCTGCGGGCGGCGTTTGCACGCAAGGGGCCGTAAGGTTGGATGGCCGCGCCAAGCGGGGTGCAAGATCACCCCATCCGGTGGACATCCAGGCCTTTGTGTCCATTCACTCGCTCGCGGATCGAACTGCGCAACCTCACCGGGTCAGCGGAACACCAGTCGCATGCCGCAGGCCGCGAGCGCTAGCCGACTCAGCGAGCGGGCCCCTTGAGCACTGCCAGTCCTGCCCTGGCGAGCAGCATCGAGGCTTGCGTGGCGTCGTTCAGCAACTGGGCCGGCGGGTACCTTATGCCAGCAGGGCATGGCGACCAAGACGGGCATCACAAGGCCCACACCAGTGCTTAAGTCGACTGAGGGGCCGACAACGCGGCCCTGCAGGTATTGGACACAAAGCTCTCTGTCGATGTCTTGCATGCAATATGCCAAGGCACCTTTTTCTGCAGACGAGAAGTCACCAACACGCCCTGCCGCCGCTGCAGGCTGCGCTTCGTGAACAACTTCACCTACCCGATCGAAGTTTTGTGTGCGTCCATGTTGGTCCCTTCCCGCGAGAAGCGTGTTCCCGAGTCCAGCTCACAGAATGACTGCCGACTGCTGCAGGGATCGACCATGAGGGCGCCGAAAAGAAGTATGCTACAGTGCAGCCGGGCGGCCAGTCGCCGCAAGGCACGCCTCCAGCCCCTTGCAGTGTTGTCTTGGTGAGAGGGGCAGAGCCCCATTCCTGCTGCCTGAGACCCTGCTCCCGCTCCACAAGCGGCTCGCCAGCCAGTCTGCCCATTTGATTGCCTAGCAGCCTTCTGTCAACAACTGCAGGCACCTACACGACGCACGCCTGGCGGGTGCGGGAGGCCGGTTCGGCCCGGCTGCTGGGCACATACGTCGGCGAGGAGGCGACGATTGAGATGACGCCCGCGGCCGCCTGCCTCGTCCACAAAGGCTTCAACGCGAGCGAGGCGTTCGGGCGGCGGCGGGCGCCGGCAGCCTGGGGCGAGTTCAGCCAACGGGCGGAGGCGCGCGGCATCCCCATCAAGGCACCCTCTCCCCTCCCTGCCGTGCTTGTCTGCTACTGTGGCAGAGTCTATGCAAGCTTCTGCGGCTGGAGACTGGGCGGTTGCGACAGCAGCTGCTGCAGTCGGCAGTGCAGTCGCCGAGGAAACGGAGCCACAGGTTCCCGTGTCCAGGACGCACTGCTGCTGGCTCCCTGCCTGGTCCTAAGGCTGTGAGAGAAGCACTTTGGCAGCAGCCAATCGAGCAGCAGCTGGGCAGCGGTCGCCCTGTGACCCCCCGCGGCTGCTGCCTGCGCAGGCGTACGCATGTGTCCCTCAGGAAGCCGTCGCCCGCGCCGCCCACATCTTGGAGCGGCTGCTGGAGCGCATGCCGGCGGCCATGCTGGAAAGGCTGGCAGCCAACCGGGCGGATGTGGCCGTCATCGGGCGCGAGCAGCGGCCGGCCGACATGCCGATGCACACCTTCCTGGAGGGCCAGGACGCGGAGTTCGGGCACCGCACGTGCCGCTGCGGCCGGCGGGGCGTCGGCGGCTCCTGGACGGTGCCGACCGCCTCAGCAGGTGGCTGCCCCTCCCAGCTGCTGGGCAGTCACAGCCGCTGCATGCAGAGGAAGGAGTCCCTGCCGCCGCAGCAGCAGCTGCACCGAGCAGAGTGCTTCGCACCCTTGCATCTTCTGCCCCTGCCTGCTGTCGCAGCACGCTCGTGTGCACGCGCTGCTGCTCCAGCAGGCAAAGCAGCTCCAGCGCCACCAACCCTGCAAAGCTGCTTGCAAGCGACGTCCCTTCTGGCACGCTGCTCAGCCCCCCGCCGCGCGCTCCTGCAGCCGAGGAGAACCTGCTGATGGAGGGCGACGCCGATTTCGCGGCCGAGTCGGTTCTGGTCCACGCCTTTGCGCACTCGGTCATGGCGGTCGCGATGGACGAGGACGCGCGGCAAGCGGTCATCTCCGCCTACTTCAACGCGCGCGCGCGCCAACTGTACCGGTCCGCGTGCGACATGCTGGCCTGCGCGGACGAGTATTGGGCGTACGGCACGCAGGCGTGGTTCGAGGCGACGGTCCGAACCGGTGCGCGCTCCGTCTGCCTGGAACCTTGGGAGGTGGGCTTCGGCGGCGGCAGCGGTGGCGGCGGCAGCCTCGGGTCGAGGCTGTCGAGGCTTTCCTGGCTCGCAGAAGGGTACTTTGCCGCATGATTTTGATTTTTTGTTTTTCAGGCTGTGAAGCCCGCTCCCAGAGCTTGTATCTGGTCTGAGATTCCATGTGAGGGTGATTGGGACATGCTTACGCTGTAACAGAAAACAGAGCCTCAGGTCAAGCTCAGGGATCGATGTTGCCCGCCCTGCCTGCCTGCAGACGTGAACGACAGCATGAACAGCCGCGCCCGGCTCAAGCGGTACGACCCCCAGCTGGCCTCCCTGCTGGAGCGCGCGTACGGAGACGGCCCCTGGCGCTTCCAGCAGACCTCTCCGCGCCTGCTCTCCCTTGGGCCCAGGCGCGCCTCACACCCGCTTCGAGTGAAAGGCTAGCAGGCTCGCGGGGAAGCAAGCTCAGTTGCTGCTCAGAGGGGCCCATGCCTGTTGCCAGTAGCTGGATTGAGGGGAGCTCCTGCAATTTCCGCGCCCTCGGCTGCGATGATGCCTCCTGACTGCAAGCAGCCGCCACAATTTGGCTGTGACCGCCCACGGTTGCTGCTGTGCTGCATGACAAGCAGCCGAATCGTGTTGAAGGGGCTGGCATATCCCTGCAGGGAGCCCGAGCTGCCGAGTGCGCTGGCGCTGCTGCAGCTGCGCGCTAAGGCCGCCCGCTACGCGCTCTGCTCCTCCTGGCCCTGGACGTTCCTGTGGCGAGCAGGTGCGGCGCCCGCCCCCTGTCAGTTGCCGTACCTGGCGGCGGCGTGGCAGCTGCTAGGGAAGTATGGCTTAGCATTGTCCCATGCGCTCCTGCGAGCGTGCGTCTCTGATTGCCCAGATTCGTCGTTTTAAAGCTTTGGTCGATTTGCTCTTTCCCTGTGGAGCATCAGATGTCGATCACAGCAGCTTGATGGCTGAATTACTGTTGTCGCTTCATCGGCTGATGAGGCGCCAGAGCCAGGCGCCTGGCGGATCTGCTTGGAGACCGCTGCTCGGAAGCTGCTTACACGTCAGCCAGATTCCGCTCTGCAGCGAGTCTGGCAGAGGCATGGTGGTGCTGAGCTGTGCTGGGGCGTGCAGGCGGAGACAAGCCGCTGGAAAAGGCGCCCTGATCCACACAGGAGCGCGGGCCTGCCGGTCCTTGACCAAGGGACAGGCAGCGCTCATGTCGCCCTGCTGGGCGCCCGCTTTGCTGAGAGACCAACCGATGGCTGCATCTGTTTTGGAGGCCTTTCTGGGTACGAAAAGGCATGGTTTTGCTCTGTATGTTGCATTTGCAGGCGATTGCTTGCCACAGCCCCGTCCTGGCAGCCTTTCGGTGCCTCAAGCCGGAGCGTGCGCTGCATTGTAAGGGTATGTCCGGCCTGGCTGCCGTGGTGCCTGGACTGAGCAGCGACGGGAGGACGAGAACATGTTCAGACGCAAGCCTCAACACTCTCAAAAGCAGCAATCACTCAATTCACTCAATTCACTCGCAAACGGCTCGCAGTTCGAGTCTATCGTCACCTGAAGAGGTGTCAGGCCGCGTTCTTCTTGGCTCCCTTCCGGCCTTTCGGTGTCCCTCTCTCCGCCTCCGCCGGTGCGCTCGCTTTGCGCTTGGCTGCCTTGGTGGCCGGCTGTGCAGTCTCCTTGGACGCGGCCTCGCCTCCTTTGGCTGCTGCTGCGACTCCTTCAGCTGCTGCCGGATCAGTCTCAGGTGTCAGAACGCATCTCACAAAGCCTTCGACTGTTGACATCCACTCTTCAAATCTGCAGTGACGCAAACAGCAAAGTCTCGGTAAGCTGGACCGCTGCGAGCTGAGTTGTCGCCCCTCGCTACAACAGCAGGAGCTGCGTCCAGCTCTGTGGCAGCCAGGCGGTGGGGCTGCTGCACTTGATAGGCACAGGAGGAGCAGCGGGAAGCAGATGGCTACCTTTGCTGTCCCACCTTGGTCTTTGTTCCCAGGCTGTGGTCGCCACCCTCGACGGCACACACCTGCAGCTGCCGGGAGCGCATGCGGGCCATCGCCTCCTGGAAGACGGGCTCATTGCTGAAGGGGTCCTTGCTGCCTCTCACTATAAGGACCGGAATCTCCAGGGCGGTCAGGTCTTGGTCCCTCAGCTCGTCCTGCAGCACCGGCTGGTCTGCCGGAGTGAGAAGGGGAGTAGTGGTCTTGCAGGGACCTCCAAGAGCAGGGAGGTCGCTTGCCTGCTTGCCCGGCGGGTGCAGTGGATAGGAGAACAGCACCACGGCTGCCACATCTGCCCGCTCCCTTGCGACAGCGCAGGCCGTCCGGCCGCCCTGCGAAGCATGGGCTTGCTCGAGCCCAGCAGCACTTGGAAGAGGGAGCCATAAAGCACAGGGCACACCATGGAGTGTCCTGCAAGTATCCAGCGATTCACGCCTTGAAGGGCTTCGATTTCGCTGTCGAGCACTGCCTGAAGGAGCCGTCTCAACTGCCTCAGTGTCCCAGCAGGACTGGCCGAAACAAACGCTGGGGGGCAGGGGCGGACCTGTAGCGCCTTGGTCCTGGCTGGTAGCTGTCCAGCGCAGGAGTAGCGCAGCACGAGAAAGCCCGCGGCTGATAATCGTGCAGCAATTGCCGGCAGGTTGCCAGTGGTCGCTTCCCCGGACGCGCCGTGGCCCAGCACGAAGCAGCTGCCGGGGCAAACATCATCAGAAGGTCGCGATATGAGGACTGGGATCGTTTTCGCCCCCGATGTCACGCCGAACTCCAACTCCGACACCATCAATGCCTCAGTGGGCAATGCATGTGCGCCTGTGGGAACTCGAGCTGCTCGATCGCGCGACGAGTTCCGGCTCGAGGATCCCCTCTGCGTTCTGCGGGGCAAACCAAAAACTCCCCCGCTTCACCCTGCCCTACTCCCTTTGGCGTTGTGAAGCGCGCTGCGGAGATTCTCTTCCAAACGGGAAGGACCGCCCACTCCACGAGCAGCTGCCGACACGAGGAGCTCATTCACTCGCCACTGCACATCAGCCAGAGGGAGAGACGCGTGGGCGGAGCGATGCGGGGCTTGGGGCCACGCGCGCTCTTCCAGGCGCCTCTCGTCCACATCACGCCCAGGTACGGCCCGTTTTCTTTGATAATCAAGCACCTGGGTGGCTGGCGCTCCGCGGGCCAGCCCGCAGGCGCGTCTGCGGGTCGCGTTTGGGCACAGTGACCGGAAGCTGTGCCTCCGCGCACGCAGCCGAACCCCCTGCAACACCGCGCTCCTCGCGGGGCAATTCCTGAGCTCGATCGCGTCGCCCGGGCCTGGGCGGCCTGTCCGTCTGGGCGCGCCGGGCTGAAAACTCATTCGCGCGCTATGTCGCAGAACAGCCTCGTCACCGGCTCAGCGCCTCGCCCGTGTGCCTGTGCCTGTGCCTGCTGTAGCGGAAGCTTTGCAAGCATTGATCGCGAATTGAGCCCAGTGCCCTTCAAGGCAATCTATCATCCTCATCTCAGAAGCCTGATGCCCAGCTTGCCTCCTGAATGCACCTGCGTCCACAGGAGTGAGCGGTGGCGGCGGTGCTCGCTGCATGTTGTCGCGCACCGCAACCGGCCGGTGCAGGCCAACGCGGCCGCGGCAGTTGCTGATGCAGATTTCGTGCAGCATCGGCAGAATTTTGCCACCGCAGCGGCTCCCTCACCTGACGCCGGCCAGTTCACGAACAAGTATCGGGCACTCGTGCTGGACAGCACCTACCAGCCGATAGATGTGCGCTCCCTCTGCTCCCCTGCAATGCGGCGCTGAGTTATGCACGCAGGAGCCGGGCGGCAGCTGACTGCCGCCTGCGCCTGTGCAGGTCATCACCTGGCAGCGAGCCATCTGCCTGGAGCTCTTTGACAAGGCGAGTGCTGCCACCTCTCCGAACTTGGAGACCTTCCCACGCTTCTCAGGCAGACCGGCAGCTGCCCTGCCCTAGCTGCTCCACAGCCACAGCAGCAGGCGGCCTGCAGCATACTCCCTGCACTCGGGCTCCCCTCCTAAGAGCCCAGAAGTGCCTCCCCGCGCCGTTCGTAATCTCCACGCCGTAATCCCCGCTCCGTAACTCTTGCCAGGTCGACGTGCTGGAGTACTACGACATGTGGGTCAAGTCGGCGCGGGACCAGCACCTGCTGCCGGCGGTGCTGCGGGTGCGGGTGTATGTGGCGCGCAACCGCAAGGCGAGCGGCCTCACCGTGTCGCGTCGCAACGTGATGCTACGGGACGGCTACACCTGCCAGTGCGGCCCCCACTCTGCTGCCCGAACAGCCGGCTCGCTGTGCATAGGGGGGGGCGGCGACAGGCTGTCTGCCGGGGCAGAAGTGGGCCGGCTGGGCTGGGCTGGGGGGCGCTGCACAGGCCACATCGATCCCCTAGCAAGGACCAGGGTGAGGGGCTGGCTTGGGCAGCATCTTGTGGTCCGTTTGTGCGAAAGCCAAAGGCGGTGGAATTGAAATTACTCGAGTTTGCCCGTCCTGCAGTTGCAAGACGCTTTGGTCTTTCGGTTTTCGAAAACTTGTCGGAATCACAATCAGCTTTGCGGTCGGTATCAGCGACAAGCCGCCGAGAGGCGCAGATGTGTTGCTGTGCTTTTCCCAAAACGCAGCCGAAAGTGGCCCAAAAAATGAGTAAGCTTTTTGCCGCTCAAATCGTGCTGGCATGTCCGTTACCGGCGGCATTTTTATGTCAGAGTTCTTTCCGAATCCTGACCCGCGCCAACCCGGCCCCTTCACCGCTGGCCGGCTGCTGCAGGTACTGCGGCACCAGCAGCAACCTGACCATAGACCACGTGACGCCGGCCTCCAAGGGCGGCAAGTGGGCGTGGGACAACCTGGTGACCGCCTGCATCCGCTGCAACGGCAAGAAGGGCGCCAAGAGCCTGAAGCAGCTCAAGTGGACGCTCAAGCGGGAGCCCAAGGCACGCCCTATTAAGGGGGGGGGGGGGGGGGTGAAAGACAGCCCCATCAGCCTCTGCATGAACGATCGAATTCTGGATTTGAGACATGAGGAAACCAGAAGCATGTGGCAGGTCCATTCAGCAGCGCCCGGTGGCAGCGATCTGGAAAAACAAAGCAAGGCTGCCAGGGTCAGGCGGGCCGCCGCTCCAGCGTGCCGCCCACCGCAGCCCGCCCAAGCAACGCCGCAAGCGCCGCAGGCACGACGGCAGCCACCCTGCCTGCGAGGCTCGCCCGCCACAGGCCAATGGCAGCTGCCAGGAAGCCGGCCAGCAGTGCCGCAATCAGCAGCCAGCCGCCGGCAGTGGTCCTGCCAGTTCCCACTGCCTCCATCCCTGCGTCCGGCCACTGCCGTCAATGCGGAGCCGGCCTGCTGCAGGCTGCTGCATGCCATCCCGGCTGCAGAGCAGAGGATGCCGGCTGCCAAGAGAGCCATTTGCCCTGCCCAGCTAGACGCATGCCAGCCGGACGATTGAAACCGCTGCAGCCCAGCCGATGCTTGCCAAAAGGAACACAGGCAGCCGCAGCCCAGCCGATCCTTGCCACCAAGTGCGGCTCAGCACTCGGGAGGGAGGAACACCCTGCTGGTCTGCGACGCCGCCTTTCGTGAACACAAAGAGACTGCCTCGGCTGCCGCGGCCGAGCCGCACGGCGGGCGTCACGTGTGTCGTTGTCAACCCGACGTCAGAAGTGGGCCCGATGGGCAGGTCGATGCCGCCGGCCAGGCGCATGCGCGGCGGCTCAAAGTCGACCTGCAGGCAGCAGCTGCTGTTGACACTCAGACTGGTGCGGCAGAGGGGTGGGGGAAGGCAGGGCCGCCAGGATGGCTCCAGCTGCAGCCACTGAACGAGCAAGCGGCGCATGTGCTAGTTGCCAAGTTGAGTCAGGAACTAATTTAGGCAGCAAGGAGGTGCTGCAGGACAGAGGAAGGTCAGGTAGGGGGCAGAGCAAAGAGAGTTGGCCTTGACTGTCGCTTTGTCATCTCCGACCGGCTGCAGCCGCCCCCTCAGGCCCACGCTGCCGCGCACCAGGCCAAGCAGCCGGAACTCCACCTGCAGGGCAGGCGGGCGCTGCTGTGAGCGTCCCTCATGCAGAGCACTGAAGGCCCTGGCGGTCGAGCCGGAAGGTTCCTTGCCTTGTTAGTGACGATGTTTGGCCGCAGTATGCTCTGGCAGAGTGCAGTCGTGCGGAACAGTTGGCGGCCCAGCCGGCTCCTGAAGCGCCCGCCTGCAGCTGCAGCAGAAGGGCAACGGGTCGTGAGAGAGCGGCACCAGTCGCGGGGGGCTTGCAGACGGGGTGGGCCAGCCGCGCACGCTGGCCGTTTTGCCGGCTGCCTGCGCTGGTATAGGCCACGTTCCAATTGCCAAAGATGTCTGGGTCCTCCAGTGGCCGCGGCTGCTGCTGCCGACCCAGCTCCTCAAGCCGCACCAGCTTGCCGTCGATCTCCGTCTTGGCCTCCAGCGGCAGGCCAGCACTGTCGCCTGGGGAGACCAGTCAGCAATAAGCGTTGCAACATCAGTAGTGTCAGGAGAGAAAGCTTGCCTTCAACTCTCCAAGTCCAGCCATTCTGCTCCGAGGTGAGTGAGCAGCAGCAGTGCTTGCACACGCCGTATGTGGGGCCTCGTCCTCGGGCCAAAGGGCGAGCAGCCTACCCGTTGGCGAGCATCGTATCCGCTCCAGGACCTCCTCAAGCAGAGCTGTGTCTTCTGGCCCCGCTGTCGCCGCGACCGCAAATGAGCGTCGGCGTCCGCATGGCCATTGGCTGGAAGAGGTTGTAACATTCATTCCGCATGGCCATGCGGGCAGCCCGGGTCGTCGCCGCGCAAGTGCCGCAGACGGTAGGTCGGAGTGAGTCAATCTTTTATGGGCTTGCGGAGCGCAGTTTCCTGAATCAGCAAGGCGCTGACCGACTGCGCCTGCAGGCATGGCTGCAAGCGGCATGCAATCGAGTTTGGGTTCCCGCTGCAGGCGAACAGGTAGGTCGGGATCTGTCAAGCTACTCGTCAAGCTGCCATTCAGTATGGGCTGTCTAGGACTAGCAGCTCTGCGGAGCTGATTCACCGGCTGGATCTTGAACTTGAACAGCTCATGCCAGGCAGGCCAATGAGAATGCGATCTGCCTCTGCTCATGCTCTCACGCTGTACTGTGTACAACAGCATGCGGCTTCAGGGCATGCGGCCATCACTCTGCTACAAGTACCAAAGCACAAGTGGGGCCTCAGAGACGCAAATGGCTTTGGTGAAACTGAAGGGGGCAGGCTGGACAGCGACAGCGGCTGCTGCTTGCAGTGGCTGCAACAAATCATATGTTAACTAACACGGCATAGTCGAATGTTGTGCTAAAAAATACAGTTAGCTTTGTAAAGCACCAACTTCACACCATGAGTCGCTGGCACTCGCAGAAGCATGCTGCCATGACATAGGAGTGTCATGTGACAGCATTGCGAGTCTGGAACGCCTCGCAGTCCCAGGCGCGCTCCCGCATGACGTCCGCCAAGGTGCGCACCGCCCGCCACACATCGCCGTACCTCGTGTAGAGGGGCGTGAAGCCGAAGCGCAGGATGTCTGGCGCTCGAAAGTCTCCGGTCACGCCTCGGGCGGCCAGCGCCTGCACACCAGCCCACGCCAGGCAGATGAGAGAGCAGCAGCACAGCACTGCTTGCTTATTCGTGTTGCGCATGAGCAGGCCAGGACAGACACAGAGAGGCGGCCGGGTGAGGTGCACGGGCATGCCAGGAAGCAGCAGCCAAAGTAACCTGTATGATGGCGTAGCCCTGCTCGTGGCAGATGTTGACTTGGCTGCCTCTGCGCTCCGGGTCGGCGGGCGACAGCAGCCTGAACCCCCACTCGCCGCACTCCTGCACCCTCCCACGCCCGCCGCTCACTCCCCTGCCCCAGCACGGGCAAGAGAGGCAGTCAGCGAAGGGCTGTGCGCGGCCGCGCCTGCTGCAGCAGCCGCAGGAAGAGCTCGCAGAGCGCGACTGATTTGCGCCGGACGGCGCCCATGTCGGCCGCCACAGCGATGTCCACCCCAACCTACAGGATTTCAGCAGACTTTGCATATCAGTCCCCAACATGCCCGGCAGCACTGCCGCCCCGGTGCCACCCATTCTTCTTGAGCGGCGCCTGCGTGGCCACGCTGGCAGCCACCCCCTAGAGCTCGACGAAACAGCTCCCTTGCCCGCGCTCCTCAGGCCCGCCTCAGCCACAGTCTCAGCCCAAAAAGCAGGTCTGCACCCCACCCAGAGCGGCAGGGGAGCGCGCCTCCAGCGCGGCCAGCGCCAGCACAGGCGGCGTGCCGCACAGGAAGCGCTGCGCGCCGCCCGCGGCTGGGCGGTAGGCCGTCTCAAAGGCGAAGGGCGCCGCGTGGCCGAACCAGCCGGACAGCGGGTTGCTGGCGGCCTCCTGCAGCAGCAGC
>BHFV01000058.1:0-43316 GCA_003568905.1 Trebouxiophyceae sp. KSI-1 | reverse complement strand
GGGCTGGAGTCGCGCCTGGTGCTTGCGGGCCACGAACAGGAAGGCGGGCGCGCCAGGTCCGCCATTCAGGTACTTGTAGCCGCAGCCGACGGCAAAGTCGGCGCCCGCCGCGTTGAGAGCCACCGGGACGGCGCCCGCGCTGTGGGCCAGGTCCCAGGCCATCAGGGCGCCCCTGCCAGGCGCCCGCAGGCGTCCCTCAGCCGTGGCAGACACGTATGCAGCCGGGCTGCCGACGGCAGGCGGCGCTCCCTCCATCCAGCCTGACTACACGAAGCAGGCTTAAGAGCAGCCTGCCTGCTCCCACACGAGAAGAAGGGCACTGAGAAGAGGGTCACCCACACTCCCTCACACAGGCAGCAGTGACTACAAGGCAGGGCTGGCAGCAGGAGGAGGAGGCGCACGCGGCATGCACGGTCTCGGTGAGGCTTTTCATGTCCAGCATGCGTCCGGTGCGGTATGAGACGTGGGTCAGCAGCACGCAGGCAGCCTCCGCGAGGTCCGGGCAGCCCGCCAGCTGCTCGGCCGGCTCGTCAAGTAGAACCAGGCGGTGGCGGCTGCCCCTGGAGGCGATGAGGCCTTGCAGCATGTACAGGTCGGTGGGGAAGTTGCCGCGCTCTGCAGCGCACGTCGTGGTTGTCTGAAGGAATGGGCAAAGTCTGGGACAATGGCACAGTAGTCCAGTGCAGCTGCACTTCATTTGAAACCGTGTTGTGCTATCTGTGACAGGGTTTAGTGTGCAGTGAAGCAGAACATGCCTGAGATGATGACTGTCCGGTCTGGCCGGAGGTCAAGTGCCGCCGACACGACTTTGAAAACGTTTATGCTGGTTGAGTCGCACGCGACCACTTCATCCGGCTTTGCGCCTATCAGCTGGGCAATTTTGCCGCCTATCCGCTGCGGCATTGTCACCCAGGCGTGCCTGTTCCAACTCGAGATGAGGTCACGGCCCCACTGCTGCTGCATCACCTGCGCGCCCAACATTCGACCACGAGTCAGGCTGTAGTGCTATGCCTCTGGCGTTGCATGACACCAAGGGCTGACCACCAGTGGCTATGTGTTTTCGCGGCTGGGAGGCTCAGTGCATGCCTGTCGCACAGCGTCAGGTGTCGCCTTTGGCAGCACACCCAAACTGTTGCCTGCACCAGCGGCATGAAGAGCAAGTCAGATCATCTGCAGCTTCAGGGAGAGTTGCACTGCTTACATCGCATCGCTTGCAGCTTTGCCGACATGCCACTTGCGTGCTTACAGCGCATTGCTGACAGCTTTGCCGACATGCCACTTGCGGCATGCAAGGTCCGCCAGAGGATGGTCAAATGGGCAAATGCACAGTGCGTACCATCCAAGTACGCAGCTCCTTCAGGAATCTCAAAGCGATCGCGCCAGTTCGCCAGCGGGTCGGCGGCGTCCAGCGCCTCTGCTTCCGCTAGCGTGGCCGCCATCCCTCGGTACAATTGGGGCCGCAGAAAAGTTATGCAGGCCTGCTGTTTGAGGTGCCGTGCTGGGAAATGGCGCAGTGACAAACTCTTGTCCACCTTGTCCACCGCCAGGTCGATCAGGTCATCGCCGTTGCTCTGGTGGCGGGGCGGGCCGGTCCGAAACGCCGTAGCCGGGCGATCCTCCCGTCAGCACGCCCCGATCTCTGTCGCCCCGATCTCTGTCACTTGCCAGCCAGCCAAGAGGCAGGCCACAGGCGTCAATTATTTGTTTCGCGCCAATCGACGGTCTGCGGGCATCTCGGCGCGAGACGCGGCTTGGGGCACCGCTGATCGCAGATTTTGTGAAGGACGCGACATGTGAGCTTGCGTTCCACAGGGCGGCAGGCAGCGCCCGGCATGCGCGCCCTGCTGCTGCCGCTTGTAATGTTGGCGCTGGCCGGCCGGTTGGTGGTCGCCGCGCCGGCCAGCATCGGCAGCATCCTGAATGGCCGGCCAGAGCAGAGCGCCACGCCCAGCAACCCGGTGGCCCAGCGGGATCACAAAGCGGAGCGGAGCGCGCTGGCGCGGCAGCAGAAGGCGGAACTGGCGGCCCAGTCCTCGCTGAGGATACCAAAGGTCTGTGTTCGTCCCGATGCGAGTTCACATCAGCCTGCACACGCCACAGTTATTTCCCGCCACTGCATCCTACAGATCAAGATGTGCTCTTACAGGTGGCGCTCATGTTTCTCACGCGCGGCGATATGCCGCACGAGGCGGCCTGGGCGGCGTGGCTGGGCGCGGCGCGGCGCCTGGTCCCCCTGGAGCACGTTCCCCCGGGCGCCTGCACTGCAGACGCCGACTTGGGCCCAGCAGCCCGCAGCCCGGCGGCCGGCGGCGGGCGGGTGCGGCGGCGGCTGCTGAGCGAGCAGGCGCTCTTCAGCGTGTACGTGCACCCGGCGCCGGACTTCAAGGGCTATGCGGTCGACTCGCTGTTCCACGGCCGCTCGCTGCGCCTGAGAGTCAAGGTGCCTTGTTTCAGCTTCCCGGGCTGCCCATTGATCAGCCTCTGACCTGCAGGTTGAACCATGCACGCCACCGCTCTCTGCGCAGGTCGCCTGGGGCGCGCACTCGGAGGTGCAGGCCATGCGCCTGCTGCTGGCGGCCGCGCTGCAGCACCCGCTGAACCAGCACTTCGTCTTCCTGTGCGAGAAGAGCGCGCCCCTCTACCCGCCCACGCTCGTCTGGGCTCAGCTGATCGGGGAGGGGCGCTCGCGCATCGACGCCTGCCCCAAGCCGGACCCAGAGGCACGCCCTTTCCATCCCTGACAGCGCACGCCACATCACTTGGTGAAACGGTTCTCTGGTGGCATGGCAGCGTGCAGCATGCCTACGAGGGCTCCGGAGGGAGCTCCAGCCCGCCTTTTTTGCGCCTGTGCTTGCGCGACTGCAGCCACAGAACAGAAGTACCTGCTGGGTCCCCCCAGAGAGGAGGCAGCTGCACACGCTGCAGGCGCCAAAGCACTCGATCGAACGCTGGACGGAGGAGATGCTGCCGGTCGTGCCGCGAGACAAGTGGCGCAAGACGGGGCAGTGGCTGTCGCTGACCCGGCGGCATGCGGCCCTCACAGTGGCGGACCAGGTGGGCGCCGCGGGCTCACCGCCGCTTCTTCCCCGGGGCCCCTTCCAGCAGACCGGCAGTCTGCGGCTCTGCCGCCGCACAGTAGTGAGCCATGTCACTCGCCAAGCTCCGGGCGCTCGCAGCCATGCTGGGCGGGTGCAGGAGCCGCCGCTGCACAGCTCCATGAGCTGCAGCCAGCTTTTTTCCAACGCAGCAGCAGTCGGCTCAGCAGCGGCGTACAGGCACACCATCAGCCGGGCAGACCCACCTGCTCCGCCCCTCGCCCGCCTCCATTTCATTCGCCTGCCCCAAACGCCCTCCGCCCGACACCGTCGCCCGGGCAGGTGGTGGCCACCGAGTTCGAGGAGCACTGCGGCCACGAGGCGAACGAGCACTACTTTGGCGTGCTGCTGGCCGTCTCCGGCCTGGAAAACGAGACCAGCTGCGCCGCCAACGCGATGTCGGTCGAGTGGCCCTGGCGCACGGGTGCCCCCCTGCACACTTCTGGCGGGCTGCGCGGGGGCAGACAGCCTGGCGGTTGGCGGCAGGACAGTGCAGCCTGATCTGCCATGAGCTGCCCCGCCCCTTGCTTCCATGGCAGAGCACAGCAGCACTCTCTCATCCCCCCCGTTTCAGCTTGCTCCGACGGCAACCAGTGTTGCAGCCGGCCGAGCATGCCGTTGCTAGCTGCAGCGCCAGGCGCGTGAGGCTCCAGGGCTGGTCTGAGCGACGGCGTGGCTGGCCGGCTGCGCTGCAGGCGACCTCACGCACCCGGTCACCTTCCAGGCCGACCAGATAGACGCCGGTCTGTTCCTGCAGCGGCGGCAGAACATGGAGGAGCTGCCTGACCCGCCGCCGTGCCCGGACATGGCAGCCATCCGGCGCGCCGCCCGCCTTCCCAGCAGCTTCAGCTTGCATGCCGGCTGCATTGGCACATGCTGGAGCGTTGAGAAAGCGGCTCCCTTGCAGGCCGCACAGGCCCCAGTCGGCTGAGGCTCTGCATGTGCCCGCCAGCGACTGGCAGCCTCCTCGCGCAGTGCAGAGCTAGCGAGACACTGCACAGCATGCTGGCAGGGCGGGGTCTGGCACTGGAAAGTGTGGCTGCGAGCGGACAGGGCGCATGACAAGCGGCATCTCTGGGGCGGTCTGCAGGTCTGCAGAGGCCGGCTTTGCCCCCGTGGGCCCCGACTGGCGCGTCGGCTGCCACTGGCCGCGCCCGCCGCCCTTCAACGCCTCGCTGCTGGCAGGGTCGCGCTGCACGCTGTTTGCGCGCAAGATGAGCTCCTTTGCGGTGGCGCAGGCGAGGCTCCTCCTCTTGCCTGTTGCAGTTTTGGCTCCCACGCCCTCACGAATGCGTGCCTTGCGTTGACCCAGCTGAAGGCCGGCATGCGGCCTGGCAGGTGCTCGACACAGTGACCAGCTGCGACCCCAGGCTGCGGATCGCGCCCAGGGAGCAGTGCGCCTCCGCCGCCAGGAAGCATCCCAGCATTCACGAGCGGGAGAGGCGCTATGAAAAGCTCTGGTGGTGACTGCCATCATAGCTGTAGTGCCACGGCAGCGGCACATTGTCTTGCTTGTTTCCTCAGCTTGTTCCTTGTCAGCTTTTCAGTGCTGAGACCGCTGCGCTGGGCGGCCGCATGCGTTTCGTTCATTTCAGGTGCTGTTCTGGAGCTTTGTTAGGCACCCCCTTGGTCCGGCTGCGGCTGGCCGAGCATGTCTCGCCGCTCTGCCTCAGAGAAGCTGGTGGCGGTGGCTGCGATGCAGCAGGCGAGCATCTTGGGCGCGCTGCCACCCTGCTGCCGCAGCTGCTCCAGGTCGCCAGCGAAGGCCGCCACAAACGCGTCGCTGTAGGCCTCGCCCCAGTCGCCTGCCCGCTGCCCGCCTGGCTGCCGAGGCACGTCGCTGTCATCTCCTGCGCTTGGATCAGTCACGTCAGGTCTCACAGCAAGTTTCCTGCTGGACTAGGGCTGGCGCCGGCCCAAGCGGCACCTCCACTGCTAGCATCCGCAGAAGCCGTCTCTTCCGCACTGCCGGAGGCCTCGGACTTAGAGGCATCATCTGCAGGCAACAAACAGTCCTGCAACAGTGAGGCTCTGCAGCGGCTCCTGCAGCGGTTTGAGGATGGCAACTGAGGGCTACCTGAGTCCGGCTCTACGTGCAGCACATGGCCCTGCTCTTCCTGCAGCACGCATTGCGGCATCAGTCGGCCCCGCTGGCCAAAACGACGACAATAGGGGTGAAAGAAGCGGACAAAACGCATGCCTGTTTGGCTGGCCGCTCGGCAGGGGCGGCGGCCGCTCGCAGCGCACGGCTGATCGCCGCCAGCTGGTTGGACTCGTGCAGCTTCTCGGGCGCCATTGTCGATGGAGGGCGTCTACCGTGCAGTATGGTTTCTGCTTTCTGCGCCCAACATCCGTGATTTCGGGCTCGCTTTGCTTTACAGAGATCCAACCATACAACGCACCAGTGTTTTCAAGAAGGGAAGCGGAGCCACAAACTGTCCCGACTGCGAACGGGTGTCGATGGGACAGACCTAGCCGCGCCTCTGGCTGCTACGCTGCTTTTGGGCCCGTGATGGCGCGACTCGCGTGCTGTGCGATCCTACTGCTGGCCCTCCAAGCCACGTTGAGCGCCGCGGACGTGTCGATAGCGCTCATCGACGCCAAGGCCGCGAGCTACCTGCAAGAGCAGAGCAGTGTCCGGAGCGAGGAAAACGTCAAGGACCTCGCGGCGATCGTGACGTCCCTGCTGAACGTCCCACCCGTGCGCAGCATCGACGCGGCCGTCTCCGATCAGGCACATCCCCACATCTTCCTTGTTTTCTGCCCTGCTCCGCACATGTGCGCCTGCTGAGGGGGGATTGCGGCCGCTGCAGGTTGCCGCCGTCATCCGCGCCGACCCCTTCAGCAAGCCGCAGGCGGTGTTGCTGCTGAACGTCGCGGGCGCGACGCAAGGTGCCCCACCTTCCGTCTGTCTGCTCTGCCAGGCTTCCGAGGAGGCCCATCGTGCTGAGCTGAGCCGGCGGGCTGCAGACCTGCTGCCGGAGGCCGCGACTGCGCGGACTTTCTCAGGCGCCAGCGAGGCGGCGGTGGTCGAGTCCCTCGTCAGCCTGGCAGCCGCGCGCGGCGTGGAGCACTCGCTGCTCGACGTTGGCAGCCTGCCCGGCTGCGGGGAGGCGTGCCTGGAGGCGCTGCTGCAGGCCAGCACCCGCCGCAGCTGCTCGCAGCCCTGGATCACCTCGCTGTCTGCAGCAACAGGGCACTCTCAAGGGAGCCTGAGCCTGCAGTCAAACCAGGCCTCCTTCCGCCCGCAGGACTCGCTGGTAGCGCTAAAGCTGGACGCGAACTACACGCCCGGCAGCAGCCCTCTGCGGGGCAGCCTGGTCGTGCGGCCCGCGCCCGAGGCGGAGCCGGTGACCCTCCAGCTGGCGCGCGTGCCCGACCGCCTGCTGGCGGTGGAGGCCGTGTCCGCGCTGCAGACCAGCCGCAACCTGGCAGAGGACGCCGCCCGCAGGCGCGCTCCCCTCTCCCCCTTCCCTCCCGGCCTGAGCCACGCATGCCAGCAGAGCGGCAATGGCTTTCCCCCCTGACATGCTCGATCCGCCCCGGTGCCTGCCTGCAGACCCGCTTTTCCACTGCAGCGTCGCACGCCCTGCCAGGCTGCCAGTCGCTCGCTCGCATGCAAGCGAAACAAATCTGACCGCCCTCCGCCCCTGCCCTGGCCGCAGGAAGGCGGCCGGCGTGCGGGGGCAGCAGCCGCAGCTGGTCAAGCGCACGCTCGTCAGCGCCCAGGCCGTTGCGGAGGCGTACGGCGCCGCCTCGCCCGAGTCCGCCGCCGCGGCCGCCCTGCTGCGCTCGCTCGCACAGGCCGTCACCGCCCGGCTGAGCACCGCGTTCGACGACAGGCCAGCCTCCCACCTGTTTCCCCTGCATGCAAGACGCCCCGTGGCAGCAGCCGCACAGGTCGCCCCGCACCTGCTGCTGGCAAGCGCGCTTGCTGCATGCTGCGCCTGCATGCCTGGGCATGCAAGCTGGTGGCACGCCTGCGATCCGCCTGAACCGCCTGCGGCGAGTCTGCAGGCTGGTCGTGGTGCTGACCGCATTCGATGCGCTGAGCGCCGGCTCGGACACCGTCGGCGCGCTGGGGGGCGCCGCCAGCATCCACGCATACGTCCCCGCCCGCTCCCTGCTGCAGGGTGCGCCCCTCTCCCCTTTTTCGCCGCTCAGCACCGCGACAGGCACCTTGCCGGCTGTCCCTGGCCATGCCTGACTCCCGGGCATGACGCATGCCTGCACGGGCAGAAGGGAATCGACGGAATCACCCTGGCTCACATTCCGAGCTCGCTGCGCAGCTGCTTGCTCCCTGAATGGCATGCCGAGCCTGTTTCCCTGCGCCCTGTCCACACAGCACCCAAGATGCGCGACTGAGCGGCGTTGCCTGGTGCGCAGCCGGTCAGCCGGGCTCCTCCACCTCCTACGAGGACCAGTTCACCGCCTGGATCGCCATGTGGGCCGTCGCCTTTCTGCTGCTCTTCTTCGCGCTCGCCGGCTGCCACTGCCTGCGCACGATGAAGTTCAAGCAGGACAGCCTGCTGTACGGCAAGAACAAGGCCGAGTAGCCGCCGCCGCCGCTTTACAACCGCCCGCTGCGCGAGTGCGCCTGGCTGCGATTCCGCTTGAGCTTCCAATTGCTGGGGCTGTTTGCTTGCTGGCAGCTCCGGACCTGTTCAGGAGGAGCGAGCAGCACCATCACAGGCCGGGAGGCATCTTCCAAAGAGGCAGCATAGATTTGCATTGCATGCAGCGATGGACATGCCAGCCCTTGGTTGCCGTGGGTGCGCGTCACACATGTGGGGCCCTCCGGCACCGCCGATACCACTATTCTGCTGGGCAGGCGAGGCCCGGCCAGCCGCTCTCGCACTCCCTGTCACAGCTGGTGCCAGTTGGGGCGGCTTCCAAGGCTGCCACGTGCCTCAGTGTAACTGCCATGTCCGTCCCAGCAGAAGCCGCTCGCATACGTTTCAGAACTGTTCACGAGCACTGCAGACGCTCTGCTGCCGCTCATGCATCACAGGCGGCCTTGGCCGCCACGCAAGCAGGCATCCCCGCCCGCAGCCTACCGTTGCTTCTTGACCTCCGCCTTGCCGCCGCCTTGGCCGGCCTGCTGCGCCAGCAGGAGGCCTGCGCGCGAGCGCGGATGCGGCGGCTTGCCCTGCAGCAGGCTGATGTACGCGCGGCAGTCCAGCAGGGAGGCCTCGCTCGAGCCGAAGCCGCCCGCCTTCATCAGCAGCTTGCGCACGTTCGAGGCGTACAGGTGCGGGTCCGCCTTTTCCTCCGCGGACGGCACATAGATCGGCAGCTGCGGGCGGGCAAGGCGGCCGGCTCAGCAGCAGGCTCTCCTGAATGACAGCAGCAACTTCAGGAGCCCCAACATGCACAGATCTTCCAAGCAAGTCCCACCGCCGACAGGCTGCTTGCAGCTCGTGCCGCCGCCACGATCGCGACGTCTGCTCAGAGTCGTCGCTGCAGCGGGCGTCGCTGCAGGCGGCCCCTGGGGCTGCTGCTCAGGGGGGGAGGGGCCGTGCCAGGTGCACGGTCACGCTGTGCAGCGGCTGCGCGAGCACCAGGAAGGTGTGCCACCGCGCGTCGATCGAGTCCCAGGCCACGCTGACGCGCCCCTTGCCGTACTTGATGAAGCACGGCTGCACGGGCACGCCGGCCAGGAAGGCGCCCGTCTTGAAGGGCAGCAGCGTGCGGCCGTTGGTGGTCGTGCCCTGCCAGGCGGCAGGCAGGCGGCGACTTTGGGTTGCATGCGCACGGCCCCGGAGCAGGGCCCGGAGTGTGGGGCAGGCAGGCCGGCTGGCTGGCTGACGCCCACGCGGCTGCTCCCCTCCCGCCCGGCGGCCTCAGCAGGCGAGGCAGGGGCCGGCCATGCGCGGGCAACTTGGGGGCGAAACTGGCAGAGCAAGCGTGCTCAGGCTGGCAGCCTCTCGACTCTTTGAGCCACGCAGGCTTGCAACGCACCTCCGGGAAGAGCAGCACTGGCCGCAGCGCCTCCCCGGCCGCGACCCGCTCCATGCGCTCCTTGACCTGCGCGGCCGCCCCCTGCAGGGACGCACGCGACACGCGGCTCAGGCCCCATGCACACAATCCCGGCTTCAGTGCACAGGCGAGCCGCCGCTTGCTGGGTGACCGCAACAAGTGCCGTGAGGCTGCAGTGCCATAGGCAGCTCAGGCTCCCGCCGCCGAGCGGGCTTCGGAGGCGGGATGCTTGCCTGCACCTCGCCGCCGCCTTTTTTGAAGTCGCGGTCCACGAAGATGCACTCCAGGTACTTGCTGCAGGCAGGCAGGAGCGCAGGGCAGTCAGCCGGGCTGTGGCTGGATGCGTGGATGTGTGTATACAGGCATGCCTGTGGAGGTGGCCCGGCTCCCCCTGATTGCGCCCAGCAGGCCTGCTGCATTATTCTTACGTATGCAGGGCCGCCTGGCACGTGCTGAGCGGCAGCTAGCAGGCCGAGCTGCTGGGGAGGAGCCGCGCCTGCACACGCCGATGAAGGGCAGGTCCTGCGTGTTGGAGCGGGCCACGAAGGAGGGGAAGAAGCGGGAGAGCAGGACCAGGATGTCGATGTAGGAGCAGTGGTTGCTGATCACGCCGCCTGCAGGAAAACATGGAGTGGTTTGGAACCAGCAACAGCCGGTCAGAGGTGGACCACGCGATTGGTAATGCTGCTGGGCCACGAGGCTGTTCTATCAGTGCCCTAGGCTGCAGGCATCAGCAGGCGTCTTCCGGTAGCCAGTGCTGAGGCTGGGAAGGGCAGACGACTGACCTATGGGCGGCTGGCTGCCGCAACCTGTGCCGGTGAAGATCTGGTCGCGCTCCCCGTTTGGCCGCACTTCGACCCACCGGATCTGTGCCAGGCCGATGCAAAAGCAGACGGCGCGTGCGCATACGCAGCCTGTGCGCTCGACCCAGGCACGTCGCTCGCTGGCAGGGATCAGGAAGGCGAGCCTGCGGCGTACGCGAGCATTAGGTGGCGTGCACGGGAAGAAGTGGCAGCAGCAGCAGGGAGACATGTCCGGGCATGTGCTGACTTGTGCAAGCCTTTCACGGGGGACCGAGCACAGTCCGAGCGTGCTCGAGAGCATGCATGGGTACAGAGGCGCGCCTGCAGACGAGGTAAAAGGCGACGACAAAGTAGAAGCAGCCGAAAAACTTGAGGGGGACCAGTGTGGCTGCCATCACCACGAGCCGGATCTGCTCCGTCAGCGGTTGGCGCTTCCATCCCAGGTCGCCGTAGCTGTCATCTCGCCGGAAAGCATCATACAGCGGGTCGCTGGGATCAAGCACGCCCGGGCCCGGCATGGTGCGGTCCCGGGCAGCTCGTCCAGCGGGTGGCGAGGACCAAAAGGGCGCGTTTTAACGGATGATGCCGCGTCTACGAGCGCAACAGCCGCAGCACACGGCGCGGCAGCCTGTGCCACAGAAGCTGGGCGGATGTGCTGCAGATGCCACCGGGACCAGAGTGCCTCGCACTACAAAAGGACGGCAGTTATGTGACTGGCAGACCACTAGGTGAGTTGGATCGCGGGTGTTCGCTGTGAGAAAATGCTGTTTGGGTGGGCCTGCATCTGCATCTGACCGCCCTAATGTGTGGGCTTGCAGCAGGCATCCAGGTCGGAGCTCCATCGCTTGCTAGCCTCTTGCACGCCACAGAGCACCGCTCGGTCGCGTTCCCTCACAGTCATTCATGCCTGCTGGCACACTCGCATCAGGCAGGCGCTGCCGCTGCCCCCTCGCTCGCTCGCCTCTTCTTCTTCTTCCTATGCGGCTCGGGCTGCCCCTCGCCTGCCGCGCCGGCAGCCTGCCCATCTGCAGGGCCGTCCTGGCCGCCGGGCTGCAGGCTGTCCCGCTTCCTCTTCTTCTTCTTTGGCTCAGCCGACGATGGGGCCTCCGCCTGGCCGCCTCCAGCTGCAGCAGGCCCATTCTCCGGCACGGCCGTGATGCCATTCGCCAGAGGCTGCTCCTCCCGCCGCCGCTTCTTTTTCTTCTTTTTGCCGCCCTCAGCAGTGCCTGGCTGCTCGGCCTCATGCTCCGCAGCCGCCGGTGCCGCGGGCTCCGGCTCGGCGCGATTGGAGGCCCCAGCAGCGTCGGCTCCTGTAGCAGCGGCCTCTGGAGCGGCAGCGGCCGCGGCCGAGTCGCGCTTCCGCTTCTTCTTCGGCGGCTTGGGGCTGGCAGTCGCGTCCGCAGGCGTCGCGGCGGCGGGCAGCTGCCAGGAAGCCGGCCCAGACGGCGTCGCCGCCGGCTCTGCACCGCATCGCCAGCCTGTCAGCTGATAACATAAAGTCACAGTGCTGCTGCGCTGGCCAGGCCTGCGCCCTTTGAGGGTGGGGGGTGGGGGGGGGTGTGATCGATTTGAGGGCATGCAGGCGGGGCAGAAGCAGGCGGGGCGCACCCGGCTCGGCGTCAAACATGCGGATCGTCTGGGAGAGCGGCTGCATGCGCTGCCAGCGGTGCGGGTCGGGGAACGCCGTCGGCATGCGCTGGGCGGCGGCCCGGGCGGCGCCGGTCCACGGCTGCCGCATGGCACCCAGCACGGCCGGCGTGCCGTGCGAGTCGATGCGCAGCCTGCGGCGAGTCGGGCAGCGGGGCCTCAGCCGCGCGGAGGCTTGCATCCACGCCGAGGTGTGGCATCCACGCCAAGATGTGGTCGCCTGAGACCAGGACAACGGGAAGGGGGGCAAAGGCCAGGGTGGCGGACCGCTCGACTGTGAAGATCACGTCGCTGCCGACCTCGATGGTGCTGTCCGGCTTGCCGGGCGTTCGCCACGTCATCGCCTGCGCTCCAGGCGAAACGGCTCGTGCGCTCTGCCCAGCAGGAGCCACAGGCGAGTGCAGGGGCCTGCAGGCCAGGGTCGGACCTCTGGGTCGTGCTGCAGGCGCGCGCGGATGTTCTGCCGCCCGACCGCCGCGTTGATGCTGCCCAGCAGCGTCATGCCGATGAAGTCGGCGCCGATCTTGGTCACCTGCCCGCCTGCGGCCGCCACAGGCCGGTCTGGGTCAGGGCCTGTGCATGATTTGTGAGGCTTGAAGAGGCAGCAGCCACGCGGCAGGAGAGAGGCGCACACAGGACCGCATCCTTCTTGGGCCGGAAGACCAGGACGTCCGCCGCCACCCGCAGCGCTATGTAAGGAAAGTATGGCCGGATGGGCGCCTGCAAGCATGGCTCTGGTACTTGATGTGCGTCATCTTCCAGTGGTGTCCAACAACAGGGCTCTAAACAGCGGCACACCTCTGACGGCAGCCGGTTCAGGTTGCGATAGGCCAGCAGGACGCCCTCCAGTCCGGCATCCCACCTGCAAGCCATCGCAGTGTCGAAAGCGGGTAGCAAGGATCGTTATATGCAGCCTGCGCTGCAGAGAAGCGCTCTGCCGCACCTCAGGAGGCGGGATTCCATCTCCTGGCGCACGCCCTGCAGCGCATTGCCGGCGAAGGAGGGGTGCAGGTCGACGGCGAAGATGGCACGCCCCTCATGCAGCGCCTCTGCGTCCATCTACGCTGCGCCTGCCCCCCTGGCGCGGCGGCTCACATGGGCTCGCTTGGAACACGCCATTCCGCAACGATCTGGAACCAGATGTCTGGTTATACCGCGGTAGTTATGACTATTTGTCGGCTCTGTGCAATGCCTGCCGCCTTCCGAGCCTCGGGCGAGTTCCGGGATGTGCGGCTGCGGGGGGATGCTAGGCGGCAGTGGTCTGCTGCGATGAGTTCTGACTTCTCGCTGATTGAGGCGTGTTCAGGAGAGCAATGCTCGGTCGCGAGCAGGCAACTTGCGTCTGCTGCGGGTTGCGGCTGCGGGGGCTGCGGCCGCGAAGACAGGCTTGTTCAGCACGCTGCATGCGAGGCGAGTTGGAAGCAGCTGAAGGACGAGCGATCATGTGAATGTACTGAGAGCAGCAGACCACAAAATGCCGCTGGTCACGAGCACAACCAGAAACCAGGTCGGTAGCGCCAAACCAAAGTAGTTTTTACTAGCCAGACGAGCTCACTTGGCGACCACCACCTTCAGGACAGCCTTCTCCCCGGCCGGCGTCAGCACGCCGAGCGGCACATCAAACGTGCCATGCGTGATCAGTGGCGCCGGCAGTTCAACCAGCTCGGGTGCGATGTCTATCCGCCGCTGCTTGGCAATCGCGTCCACTATGGAAGCACGCGTCACCTGCCCCTCCAGGATCTCGCCCCGGCGGAACTTGCGCTTCACCTCCTGCACCAGTGCAGCCGGCAACTCAGCCTGGCTGCGAATGCCCACCCAGCGCAGCAGGAGCTCTGCGCTGCAGAGAGCCAAAGACGCACCACTGGGGCTTCCAGCAGCCGCTGCATGATCTGCGCCAGCTGTGCCGCTTCTCGCGCCGCAGAGGCGACGCCGCCTGCTGTCGCTGCTGCTCTCCTGTCGGCCAACTGCACAAGGGTGGTGGAACGGCTGTCAATACTTCCTTCCCGACACCCCAGCCATAGAAAGAGCATCAGCTCTTCAAAAGGGCGTACGCGTGTGCCCCTGGGCTTCCGGCCTCCGTGGTTGGCCTGTGGGTCGTAGCCAGCCAGGCGCTTGGGAAAGAGCCAGTTGTGAGCGTAGCCCTGATTCACAGTCACCTGGTCGCCGGCACCGCCCAGGCCATGGACCTCCTGCGCCGCCCGCCGCCTTGTTTCCGTCAGAGCCGTCACCACATCATCACCAATCCACCTCGCCGCAAGCCTTTGGAAGCGGGATTGGCGGGGCGCGCCTGCTTCAACAGCACCGGCAGCTTTGCGGCCCGTTTCGCGCCGCGGCTGCTCTGCAGGAGGCACCAGCACGCGTCGGCCAGGTTGCGAGGCTTCCTCAACATGTGTCGCTGCGCCTGATTTGTTCGTCGTCGCAAGGGCCCAAAACAAATCCAGTGAGGTGGGTCTCGATAGTCAAAGCACCCGGTCTGGCGCAGGCGCGGGCTGTGTCTTCCTTCTTCCTGCATTGGTGCATGCAGGGTGCATGTAGGGTGCAGAAGGTGGCCAGGTGGCCAGTGGATGCTCGGACGTCCATGGCCATGTTGGCGGCCATTCCTGTGGTCAGGTGAGACCCGCATTACACGCTGAAAGGAAGCAAAACAGACCTACAAGGCGGGCGCTCGTTTCAAAATGCAATTTCAAATGTGGGAAAGGCGCTCACGCTGCAGCCTGATCACAAAAGTTCCTCACAGTCTCAGCCAACGTTTCATCTACACGCCAGCCTGCCACGTAGAGGGGAGGGGCGCGCCGATGTAAAACAGTCCTCACTCGCTCTCCAGGGTCGGGGGGTCTCTCAGTGCGCACTGCAGAGGGGCAGCTCGCCCGCTCAGCGCTCGGGACTCGCCAAAATCGAGGGGGCCGTGCTGCGAACGGGTCCGGGGGCGGTCAGCCGATGGTCAGCACTTGGGCCCAGAGGTCGTCGGAAAACTCGTCCAGGCTGGCGAACGCCGCCGCCGGGTCGCCCAGCGGGGACGGCGGCACCCGTGCCAGGTCTACTGCGCCGTCCTCGGGCTCACCCGCCAGGACGGCCGTCAGGCCCATCACGCGCGGCATGTACGGATACGCGCTCACCAGCACGATCGCCATCTGCATCGGTGTAAGTACCTGCAAATCAGACGGCGGCGCCGCTCAGTCTGGGCAGGCCATGCTTTGATTTGATCTGATTATCTTGATCTGATTTGAGCCAGTGTCCGCCCGCTGCAGCACTTGCGAGCGCGCGGGCGGCGGCGGCGGCGGGATCCGCGCGCGGGCGGCGGGGCGAGCGGGGGCGGCCGCGGGAGCGACCCGCCTTTAGCAGCGCGGCGGACATGAAGGTGCTGAAAGCGGTCGACTCGCCGGCGACGACGCCTGACAGCCGCTGGTTCTGCTCCGCCAGGCTCGCGTGCGCGACTTGGAGCTCCTCCCAGGAGCTGCCGCCGCCGGCCACCTCCTGCTCCGCCGCGGCGGAGCCGCCAGTCAGCAGGAGCTGACACTGACTGCTCAGTGGTGGGCTCACATCCGCTGTTGCCTTTCCTGAAGGGGCGAGTGGCGCCGCTTGTGCTGACAGTGCAAGGAGGGGGAGGCACCTGCAGCGCGGCGATGACGCTGCGGCGCTCCCGCTGGAGGCTGGCCAGCGTGGACAGGCAGTAGCGGCGCGCGCTGACCAGCTGCGCCGCCTGCTCGTCCGTCAGCCCGGCCGCTTGCTGCGGGCACGCACGCCGGCCGTCACTCACCCGCCGCTCCCGCTCGGCGGCGCCTCAGAGAGCTGTGGAGAGCCGGGAGGCTTGCCAGGATGCGCAGGAGGTGGGCGGCCGGGGGCCGTTCGGCGGGCACGGCCGGCGCGCCGGTGTCGAGCCGCGTCCGCTGCATGCGGGCCATCACGTGCGGCTCGATTCTGTTCAGCCAGCTGCACCAGGCAAAGAGCTCCGTCATGATGCCCATGAGGTGCGCGGGCGGGGCCGCCTGGGCCTGGGGGTCAGCCCGCAGGCGCTTCAGCTCGGCCTCTGTCAGCCCCACATACTCCTGCGCGGCAGCAGTCGGGTGCGCGCATGCCTCAGGCTCGCTCAGCCTGCAAAGAGAGCAAAGAGTTCCCAGAGCACCGGCGACCGGCACCTCCTGTTTCCCGTCTGTGCACACAACGGCCACCTCCTGTCCTCTGCTCTATTCCAATGCCGCCAGTGCCTCATCAGGCCAGGAAGTGGGGAAAAGGGGGTGGTAACGCGTCCCACCCTGAACACGGCGACGTGCTCGTCGAATGAGATGCTGAGCACCGTTTCTCGCGTGACCTGCACGATGCGGCCAGGCGTGAAACCACGCAGCACCATGGCGAACTCCCGCTCCGGCAGCGCCTTGAAGCCGACGCGGTACGGCTCGAAAATGATGGGCCGGGCTGCTGGGGCCTGCGGACGGCAGAAGGCCAACGTGGGCACAGCTTGCCTTGCAGGAGGGCTGTGTCTGCCTCCTCCCTAGCTGGCAAGACGTGCATGCCCAGCCGGTGTGCATCGCAGGGCAGAGGCGGACCGCTGTGGCTGGTCACGTGCCGCAGCTGCCGAGCAGGAGGCAGAACAGGGCGGGCAAGGACGTGTGTCAGTGCCTGCATTTGCACAGAAAGCGGGTGGCTGGGGTGCGAGAGCGCACAGTGGCAGCCTCAGCGGCCGGAAGCGGTCCATCCGTCCTGACCGACAGGATGCGCTCCAGCAGCTGCACTCGGTCCTGCGCGAGCGCCAGGCGCGCCTGCAGCTGCTCGACCTGCGCCTCGAGCTCCTCGACGCGGTGCTGCGTGGCCGTGTTCTTCTCTTTTTGGCGTTCGCGAAAGCGCTGCTGGGCCCTGCACCCCTCGCAGGCAAGCATCCAGTCAGTCAAAGGCTGGCATGGGGCAGTATAGCATGCCCCTACTTGCTGGTCGGCCGCTGGTCCGCGCTAGATCCGCAGGCCCAAATCGGCGGGGAGTGCTCGCTGCATGCCGGCAATGCTCGAGCGCGGGCCGCAACGCACCGCTTGTTCTTTTCCTTCAGGCGCTTCGTGCGCTGGTCGATGATTTCTTTCTCCTCCTCCAGCTCCTCCACGATCTGCTCGTGTATAATTGCATCGGCTCGCTCCACCGCGCGCCTCTTGGGTCGCCCGCTGCCCGCGTTGCGCTTGGTTTCGTTCATGCGGAAAGGCGAACGACACCTGCGAACGGGCGCATTGGCTTGCCAATGCCCATGATGAGTGGCATGAGTACATCTGCAAGCATCGGAAATCGCAGTATGTGGTGCATATTGCGATTTCTCCGACGACGAGTGCGCTTGGGGACAGCTGCCATCGCAGCTCGTAATACACTAGCTTTGCTTCTTCCGCAGCGACTTCGTGGCCGACGGCAGGCGTGCCTGATCTCAACGACGGAGTGGCGCGTTGCGTGTGACGATTGGTATTCTTGCGCTCCGTCGCGTATGCTTGTCGGAAGCGCGGCGCGCTTGTTCACACTCCGTGTTCGGGCCGTGTGTTCCTGGGCGTGTGGGCCGCAAGGTGCGGGGCAGCTTGAGTGCGGCCATACGATTAAACGACGTTGTGCGAAAGAGGGATGTTGCGCGGTCTCAGCATTCCCTTACGAGAACGGATGCGTTCAGCCACCTCTCGTCTCCCCGGCAGCTGGCAGCCGGCACGATCAGGCGCGCGGCGCGCGGGAAGCGAGTTGGGAGATGCTCACTGCAGCTCTCGAATCGTTGATCTCCGCCGGGCGGCAAGTTGCGCGCGGCTGAGTATGGAAATCTATCATGGCGGCATGCGAGCGTGCCACTCGGCTACCGCGCAAGGCAGCGGTCGCAAGCAGTCGGGCGCGAGGCCCCGGACAGAGATCAGGCAAGTGCGGGCAGTCTCCAGCGAAACCAGGCAGGCGGCCGCACGCAGGCTCCCGCCGCCACCCCCCAGAGCAGGTCGCACGCTGCCAAAACGCAGGCTACTCCCCCCAGCTGTCCCGCTTCCTCACCCACCGCAACCTCCCCTCCCTCCATCCATCCATCCATCCATCCATCCATCCGTCTACGGCTTTCAAAACTGAGATTGGCCGGCCGTTTGATCAGACGGTGACGCCGCCCTCCGGCTGCTGCTGCTGCCGCGCCTCGAGCTGCGCCTGCGCCTCGGGCGTCAGGAAGGGCTCCGGCCAGTGGCACTGCTGCGCCTCGCGCTCCAGGCGCAGCGAGCCGATGCCCTTCTGCAGGTACTCGACGAACGTCGGCTCGCCCGCCCGCCGCACGATCAGTTCCCTGCGCCCCGGCAGGCCGCCGCGGCATTCAGCGCTTCCTGCCTCATCCAGGCTCGCATTGGCTCCCAGGCGGCATTGCAGTCTCCGGCGGCGGCGGCGGCTGTTTGAGACGTCGTCGGCCCAAGCAGGTTCAGCAGCCGCGCCCCAGACCATGCGGCGGTCGACTCTGCCGGCGAGAACGCCGCACCGCAGCACGTCGTAGATGTCCAGTGCGTACGGCGCAAAGGCGACGAAGAGCTTGGCGACCTGCACGGGCGTGAGGCACTGCGGCCGGCGGGGGGGCCCTCTCAGCCGCGAACGCGAGCACGGGCTGGGGCGCCCCCAAGTCTGATCCAGGGCAGGCGCACTGCATGCCCGCATCCTGACCTTCCACTACTGCTGCTGCTAGAAGCAGGTCTATCAGCCTGACGGGGAGGGCTTTCTGGCGGAAGGAGGCAGGCGAGCCCAGGCAGAACATGACACCCCTTCCGAAACCAGGGGCACTGAAAGAACCCTGTGCCAGTCCAGAGATGCAGGCACTCCTGCTGAGCGGCGGCATCCTTGGGGCGCCTGCTGCGGCCGGCGGCAGAGGGGAGTGCGGCTGGCAGGCGGGACGCACGCCGCCAAACCAGCAGCGGACCATGAGGCACGCGTGGCACTTGTGCAGGTCGATCATGTTGGCCTGCAGCTGCTGCACGAGGCCCGACCAGGTGAGCGTGTACTGGTTCACGCTGAAGTCGGGGTCCGAGAGGATTCCCTCCAGCTCCTGCCAGGGGCGGAGTCGGCGCCTCGTCAGCACCTTGTCAGCACCTCGTCAGCAACATCACGGACTGGGCGATGAGGTGCCCATCCATCCGTTCATCCGCGGCATCGCTGTCCCGCCGAGCCGGAGCCCTCGCAGGCCCCCCACGCCTCCTGCCGCCTCCGCCACCCGGGAGGCCCTCGCCCGGGAAGCATGTGTCGGTGCAGCGCGCCTGCATCTGGCGGCCGAGCTCCCGGCGCTTGAGCACGAGTGTGCGGACGCGCGCGATGTACAGCCGCCGCGTCTCTATCAGCGACTCCATCTGCTCCTCCGTCAGCTCCAGCTCGTCCTGCCGGCCGGGCAGCGGCAGCCACGGTCAGCCGCGCCTCGCTCGGCCACTGCCGGGCTGACCAGGCTGGGACAGCGCGGCGAGAGCGGCGGGAGAATCCTGTCTAGTTTCAGGCAGGGAGGAGGTTTGGCAAGGGAGGTCTGGCGAGCCTGGGTCGAAATGAGCCAGACTCGCGCATCAGACGGCCTGCTGCGACAAGCAGGCAGCGGCCGGGGCTGCTGTGGCTCTTGCACGCGTGTCCGGCTCTGAGACACCAGCGGGAAAGCCGCTGCCGGGCCGCAAAGCCGCTGCAGCGGCGCCGAGCAGAGCACGCCTGCCACCCGGCCTCTCGAAAGCGAGCCGCATGACCGCGTTCTTTCGGTGCAGGCAGCGAGGGGGGGAAAGAGGTGCCGGCAGACCGGCCCCGGGAGGCGGCGCACCAGCACATGCACCCAGTGGCTGCGAGGCGGGTGCTCGGCCTGCGGCTCGGGCGGGTCGGCCAGCTTGTGGGTGAGGATGAGGTACATCATGCGGGGCCGGTGTATGGCCGTGTACGCCATCAGCGCGTGTCGCTCTGCCAGCAGCGCCTGCGGCCGCCAGGCGGGCTCGCTGCCTTCCTCCCTGCTGCCTGGCTGTCAGCAGCGGGCACGAGGCGCCGCGCTCATCAGAGCATCATGCCTAGAGCAGCGGGCGATGCGCCGCAGGGCCCTTGCCGCAGCCGGCAGCCTTGGGGAGCGGATTGGGGAGGGGGGGGTGCCTTGATGCGCGCCTCGGCCGTCGGGTTGGGCGACTGCTGCCGCAGCGCGTCCAGGCACTCCCGCAGCCGGCGCACCAGTTGCTGCGGGCGGCGGGCACCTTCAGCGGGGTGTGTGCGAGTCGCAGGCTGCAGGGGTTTTCAAGCGGGGGGCGGGCCGCACCGCCATGAGCTTGGTGAGGTCGCGCAGCGAGAGGCTGAGCAGCTGGCGGTGGGTGAACGCCTGCGGCGGGTTGCAGATGGCGGAGAGCACCATGCCCTCGAACGGGTTGAACACGCTCCAGCCCTTGGCTGGCGTGAAGCTCGGCTGCGGCTCCTGCAGCACGGGGGCAGCCCGCTCTGCTCGGGCCGCGCAGACGCGGCGGCGGCGGCGGCGGCGGCGGCGGGAGCGTGCCTGCTGCGGCGCCACCTCGCTGCCGGCCTGCGCCAGCCGCTCCTCCAGCTCCTTGGCGCGCTTTGCGAGGCCGTCGCGCTCGGCCTGCACGCGCTGCAGCTGCTCCGCGAGCTCCATGGCCATGCGCTCCGCCGACTCCCGCCGGTCCTGCAAAGCAGCCGGGCAGGGCGGGTTATGGGCCGCGCCGCCGCCGCTGCGACTCGTCTCGGCGGCGTCGGTCGCCGAGCGCTGCCACCTTTTGGCGCTGGCGGAACTTGCGCTGCGCCCGCTTGTTCTTCTCCTTGAGCTTCTCGGCCCGCTCGCGCTCGCGCGCCTCCGCGGCCGCCGCCCGCTCCTCCGCCGCGCGGCCGCCGCCGCGTCGCGCCGCCGACCGGCCGGCCGGCGCGGGCGCCGCCGGCGCGTCCGCGGGCTCCATCTTGAGCTCTGGCGGCTGCCATGCGGCCGCCGACGCCACGGGCTGCTGCTGCTGCTGCTGCTGCGACTGCGAGGCGCCCGAGTGCCTGTCCAGGTCGCTGCTCGACTGCTCCACCTCCAGCGGCGCCAGGCCGTCCGCGAGGTCGTCGTTCGGCGTCCACGCGCGCCAGGCGGGCGCGGGGATCCCGCCGTACCCGCCGCCGCTCGTTATCAGCGGCCGCACGGCAGCGCCTTGTGCGGCGATGTTGCTGAGCACGGCAAAGCTGTCCAGGTCCATCGACTGCTGCTGCTGCGGCGGCAGGCTGGCCATGTTGCCGTCCAGCAGCAGGTCCTCGGCTGCAGGGCGAGCAGGGGGGGCCATCAGCCATCAGGCCTGGCTGATTCCACGAGAAAGCGAAAGGAACGGGCGTGTGTTCGCTGGATAGAGGCAGATCTGAGTGGGCCCGGGCAGTTTCTGCGCAAACGGACGAACAAAGCGCTCTCCTGCACCCAAAATCGCGTTCTCGTTGCATGACACGAATCACGAACGAGTCCGTCGTAAGCGGTTTGGCGGCCGGTTTGAGGCCATCCATGCAGCAAAAGAGAGGTACTGCAAGTGCAGCTGGCGAGAGGCGCGCGCCCCGGGCACGGGGGTGCGCACGCACCGGCAAAGTCGAACTGCAGCGGGCTGGAGCCTTGGCCAAAGTCCGAGAGGAGCGCGTCGACCGCCTGCTGCGCCTGAAACATGCTCGTCGGCGGACCCTGCTCGAAGCTGAACTGCGACCCGAAGTCCATCCCTTGCAGTGTGCCCATCTGCTCGGGGACGGGCCGGCGCGCCCGTCCCCAACGACTCTGTTCGCGGTAACTCTCCCGCTGCCAGGGGGTCGTCCTCGATCGGCTGCAGATTTCTGATACGGTCTCTGATGCGCAGGGCGCAGGGCGCGGAGCCCCCTGCTTTCACTAGTTTCCGCATGAGCACACACCGTGCTTCGCATGCGGGCAACAGTGCACATCATCTCATCGTGGCGCCTGCAGCGTGCTCCCGCCCATCACTTGGTTTGCCAGCACCGCCGCCGACCTTCAGCCGCAGCAGCCGCGGCGATGGGGCAGCCGGCGGCGAACGGAGCCGACAAAGCGCTGCATCCGGATGTGGACCGAGTCCTTTTCACACAAAAAGCGATCGCTGATCGGACAGCGGAAGTCGGCAGGTGCTGGCTTCCGTTCCGGAAACATCCCGTGTACAAGGTCAAAGCCTGCAGGCACCTCACACGTCGCCGGAGCGCAGGCAGCTGGCAGAGGACTACCGTGACAAGCAGCCGCTGCTGCTGGGCACGCTCACCGGCGCATTCATGTTTTGTGCAGGTGCATTTTTTTTGCTTTTTTCTTGGAAAGCATATGCAGGTCCTGCTGCACAAGGCTAACCAGCACGTCTGGCCTGTAGACCTGGCGCGCGCGATCCAACCGGTGCCAGCTGGCCTTAGCATCGACTTTGTACGCGCCTCTTCGTACCATGGGGCTGCGACCGCCACTTCTGGCCAGGTGGAGGTCAGCGGGATGCAGAAGCTCGACGTCAAGGGCCGCCACGTCCTGCTGGTGGAGGACATCGTCGACACTGGTGGCACTGCGCTCAAGCTGCAGCGGTTGCTGCTGGCGGCGGGGGCGGCCAGCGTGCGGCTGGTCGCGCTGCTGGACAAGGCGGAGCGGCGGACGGTCGATCTCACGCCAGACTACGTCTGCTTCCGGGCACGGCTCCCCCCTGCTCCCTCTGTTCGGATTCCACATGCTTGCAAGCCGTCCAGGACTGCCGCAAGCCGATGCGCGAGGCGACGCTCTGTCGCCTCCTCGCAGCTCCCGCCCCACATCTGCACATCCGAATTTCCTGTCCCCGCCGCACAGCGCAGCTGCCACTTCGCGCAATCGGCAGTCCCAGGTTCCCACAGCACCACGCTGGGCAGCTAGGGGTGCCTTCTCAGCAGTTTCCGAGCCCCTGCTGGCCGGTCATGCCGGCCGCGGCATGTCTGCTGACAACGTCTTCGGCCGGCCGCAGTGTCCAGACGAGTTTGTGATCGGGTACGGTCTCGATTTCAACGAGGCGTACCGCTCGCTGCCGTACGTCGGCGTGCTGAAGCCGGCCCTGTACCAGTAGGCGCCATGCCAGCCGGTCAGCCGTGACACCCCTCTCCCCTGCTGCGACGCGATTCCTTTGGATCAGCTGCTGCTTGCTGTGACAGCCGAATTCCCTGTCTATCATCTTGGCAATCGTGACGGTCTTGATGCAGTCGGGCGCATGAGAGGCCGGCGGCCTTGACTTACACGTCAATTCTGACTCCGTGACCAAGGCGCGACCGCGAGTGCTATCATCCCCTCGGATGCCTGCAGCATTGAGTGTGAAGCAGGCAGCGCAAGTAGCAGCGCAGCCTCAGCCCTGCATCTTGCTCATCAGCACGCTCATGAGCGCCGGGTTCTGCTCCAGCAGCTGCTGCAGCCGCGCCGGCTCCTTGAGCAGCTCCTGCGGGGCGGAGAGCACGCCTGCGTTCAGCACGTGCCGATGCATGCGAGGCAGCAGCGGCCGCCGGGAGCTGCAGGGGGGCGTACGGCGACGGCGGCGGGGCTGTTGAGCAGCTCGGCCACGTTGCTGCCCGGGCTGCCGGCTGCTCCCAGGCCAGGCAGGCCGCTCGGGCCGGCAGGAGCGGCAGGTGGGGTCGGCGCA
This sequence comes from Trebouxiophyceae sp. KSI-1, assembly GCA_003568905.1. Taxonomy (NCBI): domain Eukaryota; kingdom Viridiplantae; phylum Chlorophyta; class Trebouxiophyceae; species Trebouxiophyceae sp. KSI-1. Next base: position 20,225 of record BHFV01000058.1, on the reverse strand, counting down.
GCAGGCGGGGTTGGCGCGGGCGGCAGCGGCCCGGCGACCGGCGGCGGCCGCGGCAGCGGAACTGGCGGCGGGCCCGGTGGCGGCGGCACCTGCAATGCACAGCCGACCTGCCTCACTGCCTGCCACGCCAGACCATTGCTTCCTGGGCCTCAAGTGTCGGAATAGCAGGCAGCTGCGGCCCACCGGGTGCCTGTTGCACAGGTTTCAGAGCCGCTGGAGCCGGCAGGTGGGGGGTTGTGTGAGGCCGCACCGCAGGCGGCGTGGGAGCAGCGGCTGGGGCGGGCGGCTTTGGCCCGCCCGGCGGCGGCTTGGGCGGCGGCACGGTGCCGGCCGGCTGGCGGGGCAGCCCCGCGGCGGAGGCGGCCGCCTTTTCAAAGTCGTCGACGTGCATCGACGCCGGGCGGTTGGTGCCGCCGCCGCTGCGCCCGAAGGGGCGCCCCTTGGACCTGCGCCAGGCACACACACAGTCATTTCCAGCTCAGCGAGCAGCCCACGGCGCCTGCGACGGCCCTTCTCCCAGTACAAATGCTTGCAAGGCGAATCGCATTCAGGCCCCCACGGCACTGGCCCACGCCCTGCTCGAGAGGCAGGGCAAGCTGTGCGCCTGTCATGCGGTGTTCTCTCGCTGCCGGCCGGCCCCACAGCTGTCCCTGGCGAGCGTGGCAGCTCGGCGCACCTGCCATGGCCCGCCACGACGGGCGGCGGGTCCGCGGCACGCGAGGCAGCGACAGTCGGTGCGGCAGGCGCGGCGGCCGGCCTGGCCTGCCCGGCGGCCGCAGGCTGCACCCCTGCCAGCAGACCCGCTGCAGGGGCGGCGGCCGCGGCGCGCTTGGGCCGCGTCAGGCCCGGGCCCAGCTGCGTCGCTGGCGCCGCTGCGCAGCAGGTGGAGCCGATGAGTCATGCCACGTGAGCAGCAGCAGCAGCAGCAGTGATGATGCTGTCAGCAGCAAGCCGGCTGGAGGGGCGCACCTGGCGGCTGCGCGCCCCGCGGCAGGCTGAGCAGCTGCGGCGGCGGCGGCTCCGCCTGCGGCGTGGCGCGCGCGCGCACGTTGCGCCAAAACATGCGGGTCGCCGCGTCGCATATGAGCGCCTCCGGGCTGCTGCCCTCCGCCAGCTCGCCCCTGCCGGCGGGCCGGAGCAGCCTCAGGCGGGCGACCGCTCCCAACAGCAGGGCAGCGGCCGGTCTGATTGCAGCACTGACGTGGCAGTGACAGCCGGCCAGCAGGCAGGTGTGCCACTCCACCAGCAGGCAAGCTCATGCGGCTGCGAATGCACGCAGGCGGCTGCCTGACCATGCCATGCCCGCCCGCCCGCACGACACGCCCATGTCATGTCCCAGCCCCTGCAGCCGCAGTCGATGTGTGCGAGGGGGCGAGAGAGGCTGCGGCGGAGCGCGCCTGGCAGGGCCGTTATCCGCCGGGTAGCCGAGCGCCTCGGCCGCCGCGAGCGAGGCCGCGACGGCGGCGGCAAAGCGCTGCGCCGCCGGCGTGCGGGCGGGCGGGCCCTCCAGCGGCTCGTCGCCCTCGGCGCCCGCCACCGCCTCGAGGACGCCCGCGACCTCCACGCAGATGCCGCGCATGCCGGCCTCGCCCGCCTCCTGGCCTGCAGGCCGCGTCAGCGCCTGGTGCTCCGAGACAGAGTCAGAGGAAGCCCAGTGCGGGAAAGGCTGGAAACAACTGCAACCGCGCGTTTGCACTGAGAAGAAAGAGCGCAAAGACGGGGGTACGGTCCAGGGAATGGCGATGGGGGAACCTGCATGATGCTTTCACGCGAAAGAGCCCCAGGTTCCAGGCGCATGCCTTGCGGCTGTATGCGGTGCCCATCCGAGCAAAACGCAGCTGGCAGAGGCGCGGCCCCTCCCTGCCGGCCTGTCACCGCAGCCTTTCCTGGCCGAGGGGGAACAGGGCGGCTGGGGACGCACCCAGCTGCCAAAGGCGCGAGCGCGCCCACTGCAGCGCGGCCGGGTCGCCCGCCCCCGCCGGGAAGGCGCCGCCCTCGGAGGCCGCCCAGGCGGCGGCGCCGGCCCGCAGGCAGGCGCGGCCATGCGAGTGGCCAGCCAGGCCGGCGAGCACGCGCTTGGCGATGTGCGCGTTGCCGGCCATGCGGGTGAGGCTGCCCAGCAGGGTGCCCACCAGCGGCGCCGCCTGCGGGCGCCAGACAGCCGAGCCGACTCAGAGGCAGGCAGGCGTCCAGGGCACGGCGCTGTGGCAGCTGCTTGGGCTGCCAGGCGGCGAGCATGGGCGCCTGCACCTGACATGCCAGGACTGTTCGAGTTTGAATGCAAGCTCGTGATCATTCAATCAGCGGATCAGAATGGGGCTGGATGTGTCCCATCAGGCCAGCCACACCTCCTCCAGGCTGGGGCTCTCGTCCACGAGCCGCTGGGCGGCGGGCGCGGCCGGGTCCAGGCAGATGTCCCCGTTGAAGAGGACGGTCGCCAGCTCCAGCGCCATCGTGCACTGCGCGGCGACTTCGGCCGGCGGGCCGCCGCCCGCCATGAGTGCACGCAGCAGCGCGGCCAGCGCGGCCGCGACGCCGTGCTCCAGGCAGGCCGCCTGCGGCGCGGCAGCTGGGCGTCGGGCGCAGCTGCTGGGGCGAGTGGGTGCTGCGCAGAGAAGCCGGGACGCGCCTTCATGGCCGGCCGGTAGACGAGCGGCACGAGCAGCTCCAGCACGCGGCGCGAGTCGGGCAGCGGCGAGCCGGCCGCGCCGCGCAGCTCCTCCATGAGCGGCTCCGCGAGGAACAGGCCCATGCCGCCGCCCAGGCCTGCGGCAACGCGCCGTCAGCAGCGGACCGCGCGGCCACGAAAATTCGGGCGCGGCGCGCGCGGCGGCTCGCGCACCGGAGGCGCGCGCGCACAGGCGCACGAGCAGCGCGCGGAAGAGGCGCGAGTCGGAGGCTGCGGCGGCCGAGATGAGCGCTCGCAGCGGGCCGGCGCTCGCCTCGAAGCACGTCGCCAGCGCGCGGCGGTACGGCACCTGCGACGGCGGCTGGTGGCCCGCGCCGGGGCGGCGCGCGCTGCCGGACGGCGGCCACTCCGCGGGGAAGAGGTCGCCAAGCAGGCTGGCCGCGGCGACCTGCTCCGCGGGCGCCTGCGAGCGCGAGGAGTGGGTCGGCGGCCGCCGGCGCGCGGACGCTGCGGTGCGCCGCGGGCAGGGGGGCGGCGCCGGGGGCCTTGCCGGCGCGACGACGAGCGGACCGTCCGCGGGGACCGGTTCGCCGCCCGTGAAGACCGCGGTGGCCAGGTCGGGCGTCCAGTTGTCCGCGTCCACCCAGCAGCGCAGCGCAGCGGCCGCCGCCTGCCGCGCCCGCAGCAGCGGGTGGTGCGCGGCCGCGCCAAAGCGCCCCGCCAGCGCCGCGAGGCCCTCCGGACTGGCGGCCAGCGCGGCGTGCGCCTTTAGCAGCGCCCGCACCAGCGGCGCGCTGTTCAGCTCACCACCGGAGTCCAGCAGCCGCTGCAGCAGCGCGGAGAGCGCCTGCAGCGCGGCTGCCAGGAAGCTGGCTGCCCTCGCCCTGCAAGGCCGGCCGCAGCCCGGGTCGGTGCGCTGACCACGCTTGGAGGTCCAAAACACATCAGCAGGCGCGCGGCATGAGTAGGACACCACCAAGTGGCCACCACGCGCCCAACCACCTTGCGCCCGCTGTGCAGCTGCAGAGTGCTGACGCTGTGACGGGAGGGAGACACCTGTGCACCAGCAGCTCGGCACCGTCCAGCGCCTCGCCCGCCTGGCTAACGCGCGCGGCGTCCGCCTCGGACGCCTCCAGCAGCCGCGTGCCGCACGCGACCGCCCGCTCCAGGATCTGCCGTCGCCGCCGCGCTCACCTCTCAGTCATGCAGAGCATGCGCCCGCTCCCCGCAGAGCCCGCCAGCCGCGACAGCAGCTTCTCCAAAGCAGCATCAAACTAGCCTCGCAGCCCCGGCGCTTGCAGGCGTCCACACATGCGTGTTGTGACGTGTCACAGCAGCAGCGGCTTATGGTGGGAATGCGTGCCTCCAGGCCGTTGGCCGACAGCACCAGGACGCCCGCGTAGGCCGCTCGCTGCCCGGCCAGCAGCGAATGCAGCGCGTGCAGCGCCGTCTCTGCCGCCGCCGCCTTCTCGACCGAGTGCAGCAGCGCGGCCGCCGCCTTGGGCTCCACCTCACGCACGCTCTTCTTGGACGCGTCTGCAGCAGCAGCTCGGCACTGAGCAGCGCCCCCCGCCCCGCTGTGCACAGCACCCGGCACCATGCCAGGCTGTCACAGCACCGATCGGGAGTGAGCCGAGGGAGGAGGGCTGCACCGCGGGGCACCATCGGCGGCAGCAGGCCGGCCAGCGAGCCGATCAGCTCCGCCAGCCCCTTGTCTCGCAGCAGCGCCAGGCTGGCCAGGCGGCCGCGGCAGGCGCGCAGGTCCCGCTTGGAGCGGTCGCCGCCTGCAAGCCGCCGCCGGGCGACTCAAGAACGCGAGGGGGGTTGGACGCGCTCTGCCGGCAGGTGCTGCATGCGAGCTCGCCCCTGCTGCGGGTCTCCCGAGCTGGAAGCGCTCGGCCACTGCAGCAGGACGAGCTGTCCGCAAGGCTCGCGTGCCGCCGGCATGCACGGGTGGCAGCGCTGCGGCGGAGGCTCGCCTTGCTGCTGCGCCTCGGGCTGATCCAACGCCGCAGTCACGGCCGCCCGGGCAGCCGGAGCGGCGGCCGCCAGGCGGGGCAGCACGTCCCAGGCGCGCCCCTCGCCCAGCGCCAGCGCCAGCAGGCGGATGGCGTGGACGCTGGCCGGACGCCACGCGGCGGCGGCTCGCGCCTCCGGCTTGACTGCCAGGTCCGTGCCGCGCAGGATCGGGTCCTGAAGAGGGAGTGTCGGCGTTCTTTCAGCGCCTCCCTCCTTCCTTGGCAGGCAGCAGCCCATGCCGCGATCCGAGGTGGCCGGCATAAGCAAGGCGGGGGCGGCAGGGAGAGCATCACATCGCAAAGGCTGGCGAGGATGCCCTGTCAGTGGCTGAAGGCAGGCGGGTCTCGCTGGTCTGTCAGTGTCTGGCAACATGCCTCTAGCTTCCGCTTGGCAGCAGCAGGCACGGGGTGCCAGGCGAGCCTCTCCTTTCCCCCTTCCTTTAAGCATGTACTGCAAGATACGGTATATGCCCTTGCCTTGGCGAGTCGCAGCAGCGCGTCCAAGCCGGCGGGCGAGGACAGCAGCGCGGCTGTGACGGCCCGCCGGCCTGCGTCGCTGGCCGCAGCCTCCAGCAGGCCCTGCACCGCCGCGGCTGCCGCGGCCTCGTTACCTGCAGCAAGGCGCTGCAGCGCCTGGCCCGCGGCCAGGACAGCCTTCAGGTGGGCCGCCTGCTGCGCGGCCGGGCGCCTGCAGGCAGGGGCCGAGCAGGTGAGCTGCTTTTCGCAAGGGATTGTGGATGCAGCTTGCGGGGGGGGGGGGGGGGATGCGCGTGGCTCAGGAGAGAGCAGTGCGAGCCCACTCGGCCGCCGAGTCAGAGAGCGGATGAGGCGACTGGGGGAGCTGAAATCGGCCGCCAGCCTCCCCTCTCATCGGTGCGGGTCCAGGCCAGGCAAGGGAAGGACCTGGGCCCCGCGTCCGGCTGGCCTGTGAAGGGCTCCTCGCTGCAGCCGGGCTCCAGCGCCTCCAGGATGGCCGCCGCCGTCGGCAGGTTGTGCTGCAGCAGCAGCAGGCCGCCGGGGCAGGCTGTCAGGGTGGCCAGCAGGCGGCCCAGGCCGGCCAGCAGCGGCTGCGCCAGCTGCGCCTGCGGAAGCAGCCCCGCCGCCTGCTCAGTGCAGCGGTTTGCGGGTCAAGAAACTCTCGCCCGGAGGAGCTCTCTGAGCGGTACTGCCGCCGCTGGGAAGCTCGCCCGGGTGTGCTGACTCATCGGATAGTGCTGGCATGGGGTCTGGCGCGGCCGAGGGCTCGGCAGGCGTGCCTGCACCGCTGCGGCGCCCTGCACGGGCTCGTGCGCGGCCGCCTGCAGGCGGGGAACGTGCAGCAGCGCGGCGACCAGCGGCAGCACGCGGCGAGCGCCCAGCGCGTGCGCCGCCCACGGGTCCAAGTCGGGCTGCGACTCCGGCTGCAGGCCTGCGAGCGGCCGGCACTCGCGACTTCACTTTGTGCTGCTGCTGCTGCTGCTGCTGCTGCTGTGTCCGGCAGCCGGCTGGCAAGGCATGGTTTTGCGCCAGCAGGCGGCGGCAGGAGCGCTGAGGCTGCGAGGCTGCTGAGGCGCGGAAGGGCTGCGCAGGAGGCAACGTGTCTGCACAGGCCAGAGATAATCCCTGGTGCTCGCATTGCCAGCTGTGGCGCGCAGCCGAGCAGTCCGCAGGCAAGCCTCCAGGCTCTGCCCTGTCAAGGCACTGGAAGCGCGCCTTGCGGGCTGAACGCGTCCAGCACCGCCGGCGCGGCGCGCTGCGGCTGCGCCGGGCAGGCCGCGAGCGCGCCGGCCAGCGCGGCGAGCGAAGCGCCCGCCTGGCTGCAGGCGGCCGCCACCTGGCGCAGCTGCGGCGCGCTGCCGTCGATGAAGCCGCGCACCGCGTCCTCCGCCGCTACCTGGAAGCGGGCGGCGGCGGCGTAGAGCTGCAGGCGGGCCAGGCTGCGCGCGCCGCAGGCCGCCGTCTGCAGCAGCCGCGAGCCCCACTTGCTCAATCCCAGCGAATCTTGAACGAATTTTGAGACGTAATCGCCAGTCCGGGTTGGCGTGTGCAAGGGCAAGCTTGTGCTGCCTGCGTACTTTGGTGCCCTGGCATAGCAGCGTGCTGCATTTGCAGGCAGCGGGCGGGGCGGAAGGGGCGGGGTGGGCGGCGGGCCTCGGGCGGCAGCCGCTGCAGCAGGCAGGCCAGCAGCGTCGGGTAGCAGCCGGCAAAGGCCTGGGCTTCTCGCGCGGCCGCCGCCTGCTCCGCCGCCGCCTCCTCGTCGTGGTTGCTGCGGGGCCTGCGAGGCGCGCACGGGCATCCTGTCTGGCCGTGCATCCGGAATGCAGGCCGCCAGGCACTGAGTCGCAGGAGGCGGAAGTGATGGGTGATGGTGCAGGGCAGGCAGGCTGCTCGCCTGCGGGCGGGCGAGGGCGCCGGCCTGTGGGAAGGGCTGCGGCTGCGGTGCGCGCTGCGAGCGCGCGCGGAGCTGGGCGACCTGACCGGCTCAGGCGCCGCCCGCCGCGGCTCCTGCAGTGCAGTTAGCAGCCACATCTGGCGGCCAAAGACTGGAACAGCAGCACTGCTTTGTGCGGCAGAGGGCGGCGGCGGACCTCGCTGGCGTGTGACGCCCGCCGCTCTGTGCTGCGCGAGCGCCGCGACTCCCTGCGCAGACGACTGATGTGAACGCGCGGCGCAGCGGAGGTCGCGTATGGAACCATGGGACAGCTCGGGCTGCGGCACTGACCTGTGGCTGCGAGCGGGCGAGCGCGCCGCCTCCCTGTTGTGCGGCCTGTCGTCATGCCGTGGCCGGGCGTCAGCCTCGCGCTCCCTGGCAGCAGCGCCCCTCCGTCAGTCTTCGTGCTGAGTGAGGCAAGCAGAATGCGATTTGAGGCGACCAGCACCTGCCACGGGAGCGTCCCGCAGCCTCCTCACGTTCCCGCGCGTCCCTGCGGGCCCGCTCGCGCTCGCGCTCCCTTTCACGCTCGCGATCCCTCTCACGCTCGCGTTCTTTCTCCTTCTCTCGCTCCCTCTCGCGGTCAGCCTCTCGCCGCCGCTCCTCCGCCTCCCGCCGAGCCCGCTCGCGCTCGCGGTCCTTCTCTCGTGCGCGTTCCCGCTCGCGCTCGCGTTCGCGCTCGCGTTCGCGCTCCCTCTCACGCTCCCTCTCCCGCTCGCGTGCGCGATCAGCCTCTCGCCGCCGCTCCCGCTCGTCCGCGTCCCGCCGCTCACGTTCCCGACGCTCTTCGCGATCGTCGCGATCGCGTTCCCGGCGCTCGTCGAGGTGCCGTTCATCCTCCCTGCCGGCGTCGCGGTTGTCCCTGGGCGCAGGCTCGCGATCCCGGCGCTCGTCGCGGCGCCGCCGCTCCTCGTCTTCCGTGGCTGCGGGCGCGTCGTCACGCTCGCTCGACTTCCACCTGCGTGGCGAAGCGCAGCCGGGTTCGCCCGCATGGCTCGATAGCCGCCGGCAGCTCCAGACGCCGAAGAAACACGTCCGTGGACCACACACCTGGTGGCGGGGCGGGCGCGCTTGCGGCGGTCGGCCTCGGGCTCGCCGGATGCCTCCCGCTTGCGTGAGCGCTCGCGCTGGCTGCTGTCGGGTCCGGCCGAGTCCCGCGGCGCCTCACCGGGCGTCTGCAGCCTGAACCAGTCGACAGGCCTATCTCAGAGCCCCCCAGAACGCCACCAGCAGTGCATCAGCGGCAGCAGGACGCGGCAAGGAGGCGTCGCGCCCCACCTGGGTGCGGGGCTGGCCATGGATGCGCCCGAGGCGGAGGCAGCCCGCGCCTCTCGCTCCCGCTCCCGCTCCTGGTCCTTGCCCTTCCCCCGCTCCTTGTCTTTGCTCCGCTCCTTCTCCTTCTTCTCCTTCTTCGCCTTCTTCTCGCGATCCTTGTCCTTGTCCTTCTCCTTTTTCTTCTCCTCCTTGTCCCGCCGCTCCCGCTTGCCGCCGGCCGAGCGCCGCTCTGCACCCGCCAGCAGGCCTCTGAGCGCCCCCACCGCATCTGCAGCCGTCAGCCGCCAGTGCAAGCGGGCGCAGGCGGGCGTGCCTCGGCGGCCCTCCCCGTCGCTCGAGACAGCTGCAAGCGTGCCTGCAGCCGCGGCAGGCAGCCGTCAGCCCACGTCACCACTGACAAGCAGGCACGGTCAACTTTTTGGGTGCTCCAGGCAGGGGTTGGGTCCGCCCTCACCTCCGGCCCCGTCAGCCTCATCATCACCTGCCGCGTCGCCATGCTGCGGGATGCGGCCGCCCGCCTGCTGCGCCTCGGCAGCGTCGGCGTCCTGCCCACACCGGCAGCAGCTCAGGAGCCTTGCAGCGCACCTGCCTGGCCACGACCCACCCTCTCCCCCTCACAGTGCAGGGCCGCTGCACGGGAAGGCCGGGCCGGAGGGCAGCTGCCTGCAGGGAGTCGGCTGCCGTCGCCGCGGGCCGCCACCAGCCCAGCAGCGCCTCGCAGGCGGCGGCCGGGCAGCTGAGCAGCAGCGCCTCGACGGCTGCCAGGGCAAAGCGGGTCGCGCGCGGCAGCTGCTGGTCGGCGGCCAGCACGCGGGCCAGGGCCGGCACGCCGCCTGCCTGCAGGAATGCGAGCGCGAGCCTGCAGGGAGCGGGAGACAGCCTCAGGGCAGCCGCTGAGAAGCAGGTGCTCGGGCTGGAAGGTTCAGGAGGGAGAGTCAGGCGCGCATGCGTTGTGTCTTGAGTCGACTCATTTCTGCGCATGACAAGGCACTGCAGATGCGGCTGAGGATGCTTGAGGAGGGAGGCGGCTGCTTGCCGGGGGCAGGCTGCCAAGACGACGGCGGCTGCCAGGCCTGCCAGCCCGTACTCGGCCGTGGAGCCGAAGCGGGGGCCGGCTGCAAAGGCGCGGCACCAGCCGGCGGCCATGGCTGCCGCAGCGGCCGAGTCGAGCTCTGCCACCCCGTTCTCCTGCTTCACGCCGGGGGCGGGCTGGTCGCTGCCGGCGATGGTCGCCTCTGCAGCGGCGGTCAGGTCCGGCAGGACAGCGGGCGGGAGCGGGTGGCCCCGCATGGCGCGTTCAGACGTCTTCACCTGCACGCAGGAGCGACAATGCAGCGGCTTCATTCATGAGAGGGTGTGCCATTGGTGCGGCTCCAGGTGTGGAGGACCCGGACCTCTTCAAAGTGGGTGAGGGCGGCCGCCAAGGCAGCGCGTGCGGCGTCGCTGAGCTCCTGTCGCGGCTGCACGCCGGCCGGCTGCGGCAGGGCCTCTGGCGCCTCCGCCGCCGCGTCCGCGGAGAAGGGCAGCCCCTCCGGCTCGAGGCCCTGGTGCCCTGCCTCGCAGGTGTGGTTCCAGCCATACAGCGCGACAGGCAGCGTCTGATAGGTGCCCCTGAGCACCACGTGGTCGGTGACCGTCGCCTGCGCGCCAGCTGCACTGCTCAGCACCTCTTCCGCTGCGTTCCCTGGACTGCAGCGGGCCAGAGGGACGCTGCCGCGCACCTCCAGCCGAACGGCCTTGGTGCCACTGTCCGGCAACGCGCAGTCTTGCGCCAGGCATGCCAGGCGGGCGGCGCCCAACGTCGTCAGGTCGGCCGCAAAGATTGTCACCGCCGCTCCGCCGCCCTGCCGACTGGGCACGGCGCCGACCTTGACGCCCGTCAGGCACACGGCCTGCGGGAAGCGGATCTGCACCGCAAGACATGCCCCCAGTCATCACTGGCAGCAGCGAGAGACGGCCAGGCATCCGGGAATCAGCATGCAAGATGACGAGCGCGGATGTTTGGCTGCCGACTGCGGGCGAAGCTGCGGATCAGGCTGTACAACTCTACACATCACGCCGTGGCGTGAGGAAATGCAGAAAGGGAGGACAAAAGACGAGCCTCTTCGATGTGCTCGCCGAAGGCGCCATGCGTGCAGATGCGCTTGAAGATCTGCACCTCTTTGTGCGCCTTGACTGACATCCTGCCCCTGGAGCCCGCGGGGCCCAGGCGCCAATCGGGAACTGGGAGTGGTCAGGTCATGATTGAGCATTCAGAGGTCTTTTGCTGGCTGTTGGCTTCCGCCCCGAGCGCTGGCTTTGGCAACCGGTGGGTGAAGGGATGATGGGTGAACAAACGAGAGGGACGATACCAGGGAATGTCAATTGGGTTCCACAGCCAGAGTTCGCACAGGCGCTCGGCTCTCCGCGGCCGGCTGCCAATCCCTCAACACACGCCTCCCTGACAGGCTCGCTCACATACAGGCACACCGTTTATCTCAACGATAGCACAATCGTACAGCTGGCAGCATGAGCGGCAGCCAGGGCCAGAGTGGGTCGCCTCTACGCTAGGCAGAATGACCGCATGCGTTCGCAGCTCTCCCAGCTGCCTCCTCCTAAGCAAGCGCGCCTCCCAGGCGCAACTGCCACTTGACGCCTCGCTCCAGTCACCCCAAGGCCAGCCGAAAACAGGAGGGGGGCGCTGCGCAGCGCTGCGGCGCGCTCGCCCCCGGCCTCACGTGCGGGCAACGCACTCACAACCACACACTCACACGGGTACAGCCCCGCTGGGATGGGGGGGGTCTCACGGGGGCCGGCCATCCATTAAGAGCGGCCACAAAATCTCAAAAGCGGGGGCAGGAGGCGCCCAGGGCCAGCTTGCCCTGGCCGGCCTGGTCCGGCTGCTGGCGCCAGGTGCCGGCCTGCAGCGCCTCCTCGACCAGCAGCGCCAGCTCCGCCATGAAGTCGGCCCAGCCGGCCGAGTCGAGCCCGTCGAACGCGCCGCTCAGGCCGCTGCGGTGCGTGCCGACGACGGGCGGCGGGTACGCCTGCCGCAGCCGCCGCTTGGGCGTCGCGCGCGGGCCCGCCGACGCTCCCCTGCGGCCGCGGCTCGAGTCTCAGGCCGGAGCTCGCACCGCGCGGCGCAGGGGGAAGTGCAGGCGGAGGCGGGAGCGCGGACCTGTAGGCTCGGCCGCCCGGGCGGCGCGCGGCGTGCTGCGCCAGCATGCCCGTCGCGAGCGAGCGCGCGAGGCCCGCGGCGGGCGCCGGGCCGCGCGGCTCGCTGCCGGGGCTCGCCGTCCGCGGCCGCGCCAGCACCGCCTCGCTCGCGACCGGGCGCAGCGGGCTGCGCGGCGCCGGGGACGCGCGCGCTCGGCCGAGCGAGAGGCCGCGAAGCAGCGCCGGCGCCGGCGGCGGCGCGGCCGGCTCCTCGTCCAGGTCGAACAGCAGGTCGCCCGAGGCCGCGGGCTCCATGAAGAACTGCGCGCGCAGCCGTGTCAGCCGCTTGCCGCTGAGGCCAAATCGTCAGCTTTCTTCCCTTGTCAAGGCAGGCCCACCGCAACCTCCAGCAAGACCGTGCGAGCGCAATGCTCAGTCGGAAATGTGCATGGCAGGGGCCGCGCCTGCAGCGCTTCCGACGCGGACACGCCCGAGCGCGTGCTGACCGTGCGCGCGTCGTCCATGGGGCTGCCGCAGCTGTCGTCGGCGCACAGCAGCGGGCCGACGCCGCCGCCGGCCTCCCCCTCGCTGCCGGCCTCCTCGTCGCTGAACGCGGCCCCCGCCTCCGAATCCTCTTCGGACAGCGCGTCCACGCGGGCGCGCGCCGCCAGGCAGGCCGTCTCCAGCTGGCTCGGCTCCTCGTCCAGGCCCACCAGCGGCCGGCTGGCCACGCCGCCAATCTCGGCCAGCGTGAGCCCCGCCGCCGCGCAGCGCTGCAGCAGCAGCGTCGCCACCTGCCGAGCGCCGCGTGCGGTCCCAGCCTCAGAGGAGGGGACTCACGGACGGCGAGTGCGCAAGCCCCTCACCCGCTTGGGAGCAGAGAGCACCAGCTGGTGTGCAGGCACCGCCACTGGCGTGGGCGCCAGCCAGGTGAAGGCTTCTGCTGAACAGCAAGCTGACAATCTCTGGGCGATGGGTGCTCTTGGTGAGATGCCTTGTTGCAATTGACTTCGCGGAAATGCTGGCGTTTCTTCCAGGAAAAAAACCGGAAGCTGGCGGCGAGAAGCTCTTCTCGAGCTGCGCACGAGATCCACTTGCATCACTGTGCAAGACACCTTTCCCACACAGCCCCACACACACCACTAAGGAGAGAGGAGAAAACACCTGCAGCGTGCGCAGGCTGCCCTCCGGCAGCCACGGCAGCTCGCGCCTCAGGAAGGCGACGTCCGCGGCGGCGTCCAGCGAGGCGATGTACGCCAGCTCCTCCTCGTCAAAGGGCATCATCGCCTGCAGCCGCCGGGCAAGGGGGAGTCGCTGAGCACATCGCCGCCTCAGCGCGTGCCGTTGCAATGCCCACCGCCGGCAGCTTGCTCTGGTCTGCAGCGCCCTGACAGCAAGCCAGCGGCGGCAGCGCAGGCACCTATGCCGTGCTGCACAGCAGGAGCAGGCGGGGCATGCAGGAGCAGGCGCGCGGCTGAGGCATGGAAGGGAGGCGCGCGCCTGCGGCCAGTGCAGCCACTCGAGGTAGGGCGCCTCCAGCGCCTCGGGCAGGCAGAAGCCGTGGTCGATCGGGATGAGCTGCAGCTGCGGCAGCCAGGCGCCGGGGCCCGCGGCGGCGGCCGGGCGGGTCAGCGGGCGCACGAGCATGTTGCCGGCGTGGCGGTCGGTGTTGAAGAGCCTGAGGTCGAGGATGCCGATGCGGTGGACGTCCTTCACGGAGAAGCTGCGGGGAAGCCGGACCCGTCAGGCAAGGGCAAGGCTGCTGCCAGGATGGGCCCAGTTGTGAGGGCTGATCGGCAGCAGGCTGACAAACCGGCTTGTTTCAGCCGTGGAGAGGCAAGGCCGGCTTTCTCGGCTCTGGACAAGAAAACAATCCTGGGAAGTGGGGCAACAGCCCTCCCCGCCGGGTGCCCATCTTCGTCGAGTCGAGGCGCAGCATGCGCCCCCGCAAGAAGGGAGGCGCACCGCGAGGTGCCCAGCTCGCTCGCGTCGCACCGGTGCGGCACAAACTCCTGCAGCGAGGCCAGCTTGCTGGGCGGGCCGGCCGGCGCGGCGCCATTCCCGCCCCCTAGGCCGCCCACCACCGAGGCTGCGGAGGCCTGCGAGCAGCTCATGGAGCCCTCCGCGCCGCAGCCGGGCTGCTCCGCGGGAGGCAGCTGCGGCGGCGCGGGCGGCTGGCCGGGCGCGATGTGGAAGCAGCTGTGGGTGACGCGCGCTGCAGGCGGCCGGCAGCACCGCCTTAGCAGCAGCAGACCAACAAGTGCACAGCCGAGGACAGCTTGCAGGATGCGCAGGCGGCGCTGCAGCCCCACGCGCAAGGCGCGCGCGGGCAGGTCAGGCCACTGCAGGCAGCTGCAAGCTGCCGAGCATGCGGTCTGGGAAAGTGGTGCTTTGCAAGGGCTGGGGGCGGGGCTGACCCAGCACGGTGGGCGGCACGCCCGCAAAGCCGTCCCTGTCCAGCAGGAAGGCGGCCACCTCCCGCATGGCAGCCTCGCCGACCCGCACGCTCGGCTTGAGGCCGGGCTCGCCCAGCGCGCGCCCCACAAAGCCCTGTTGACGGCAGGCAGGCGGCCGCGGGCTCAGCGGCCCGGCGGCGGCAGTGGAGGCAGCCGACCGGCTGCAGCGGTCTTGCTGTGCACGCGTCGGGCAAGCACATGCGAGCCGAGCCGGCAGCAGGCGCACGCGCGGTGGAACTGCGGGGAGCCGAGAGGCTGGGGAAAGGGCACTCGGCTGCTTTCTGGGCCAATCGTCGTTGCAAATGCAGGCAGGCATGTGCCTCCGACGCACGCAGCTCGTGCGGGAGCAACGCAGGGAGAGCGTGGCAATCGCCTCGCAGCCGGATCGAGCTACTCAGAAGCCTGCACAGAGAGCTGCCGGCGCTTCACCCCCTAAAGCCGGCTGCCAGATGAAAGGCCAGCCGTCAGAGCAGTGGAAGGGAGGGAAGGGGGGGCGGTGCCTTGGGGTTGTTGGGCGCGAGCGGCTCCTCGTCGCACGGCTTGACGATCGCCCGCCGGCCGCCCAGCTCGTCCAGGAAGAAGTAGGTGCCGCCCAGGCCCTCGGAGGACGGCTCCGGCGGCTGGCAGGCGCGCAGGCCGCCGGTGACCGCCTTGACCAGCGAGCGGACGGCCGGGGCCGTGTGCGCGGCTCCCATAACCTCCACGCGCCCCGACTGGGACAGCACCTGCGGGCGTGCGGCCGGCGGGTGAGGGGCGCTGGGAGTGGGAGGTGCCTGAGGAGAAGCTGCTCCGAGCGGAAGTTTGTGACTGCTGAGTGATGACGCTGAGAGGGACTTTCTAGCAAACAGTGCTGGGTGGGCCACCCAGCGGTGGAGGATGTGAGGTGGAAGGGGAAGAGGGAGGAAGGAGAGTGCACCGGGGCAGGGCTGCCGAGCGAGAAGGAGCCGGCCTCGCAGCAGTCTTTGAAGCCTTTGAAGCCCTCGGACGCGCAGGAGAGCAGGCTGCTGCCCAGCTCCGGCCCGGCCGGCAGCGGCGGCAGCAGGCCGCCACCCAGCGTCGGCCGCCAGGAGAGCGGCAGCTGCCAGGCCTCGCCCGGGTCAGAGACAGGCGCCGGCGGCTCCTCGGCCGGCCGGGGGCTTCGCGGCGGCGCAAGAGCATCCCGGACCTTGAAGCCCAGGTGCTTCACCGTTGGCTGCGCGACCTGCGTGGCCTGGAACAGCGCATCCGGCGAGTGATCAACGGCTGCGGCCTCCGAGTACGTGCGTCGCAGCGGCAGTGACGAGCGGAAAGCAACCCACCTGAGTTGTTGCCCTGCAGTCCATGACCCACCGCGACCGCGTGCGCCTGCGAGTTTCACGGCCAAGGTCAACGTGCGGGGCGGTTTACGCAGGCGCGGCGGGCTGGGACGCCCCCGCTGCTGACGCACGCGCGTGGAGCGCGTAGTTCATGGCCAGGCAAAACACGTCCCCACCCGCCCGCGTCCCAGCGGGCGACGTGCGAGCTAACAGTTCCACACATGTACAATTTATCAAGCTGTCGAGGGCGGGCGCGGCACGGAGAGAAAATCCGGGGCAAGGGCAGCAACTATCTGCATGTCTCGCCAGAAGAGGCCGCACACACGCCGCTGCCGGGACAATGCGGCACTTTGAAGCACAGGTATCATTACCTGGAGTCCTTCACGGCTCGCTGCACGGGAAGCTGGAAGCAAAGTCGGAGAAAGGGCCGGGGCCTCTGCTGGCATGGCGTCACGCAGCCATCGCGTGTCCACAAGCTTGGGCCCGGCTCGTGACGGATGACGGAACGGGCACCCCAACCCCCTGTTGACCCGTGTTCCGGATTTCTGGGTGTTCCGAAGGTGGCAGGGACAACCTGCGCCAGGGCTGACACCGCCTCCTGCACCCCACGACCCACGAGAACCGTGTTTCGCTCGTTTGTGCGTACGCCCGGCTGCTGAAGTCATACCAAGACCCCGGCACCCGATTCCGAAACGGGATGCGCTGAGATGAACGACATGAAAATGACAGCGCGCTGGGGCGTGCGGCCCAGCCGCCCGCTCCGCCTGGGTTGTGGCGCGATCGCCGAGCGGGAGCGAGTCACCGAGTCGCCGTCGCAGCAGCGGCCCCGGCGAGACACGCCTCTCATGCCGGAACGGGGCCGAGTGCCGCCCCCGGCGCGGCCGCAGCCTCGTCGAGAGACGTTTGCCAGCGACGTGCGAGAGTGGGAGGCGAAGCTGCAGTCGCAGCAGAGCCGCGACACGCCGGAGCGAGACGTGCCGGAGTGGGACGCGCGCCCGCAGTCCCCCTACCGCCATGGCACGCCGCAGCCTCGCCGGGCGCCTCGCTCGGCCACGCCGGGGCGCGACATCGCCGGCCGCGACCTGGTGCCGCAGTCCAGCTTCGAGGAGGAGGAGGAGCTGAAGCACCCGGTGCCCAGCTCCGCCGCCGCCGCCGCCAGGCGCCAGTTCTCCTCGCCGACGCGCTTCCGGCCCTCGCCGGCGCGCTTCCGGCCCTCGCCGGCCGGCGACCTGGGCGGCTCGCCCGCCCGCCAGCGCGCCTCGCCCAGCCGCCCCTCCGCACGCGCCGTCTGGCGCTCGCTCAGCCCGGTGACCCGCGACCGGCCGCCGCCGCTCACGCAACAGCCGACGCGGCCGGGCATCGTGCTCGACCGCCTGCTCCAGGTCCGCCTGCTCCCCTTCAACAACACCCACCCTAGCTCCAGCCAGAGCTGCCTAAGCACACCCCCACAATCTGCGCAGGAGGTGCCCGGCGCGGCGGAGCAGGTGGCGGCCGCCGACCGCTTCTGGCAGCAGCTGTGCGACGCGCCGGCCGCTCGGCCGCGGCAGGTCATCCGCGAGGTGGCTGGGCCGATGCCGCCGACGCCGGGCGCCTTTTTCGACGTCGCCGTCCTGGGCGGCACGCTCGGCATCATCCTCGCGACCGCGCTGCAGCTCAAGGGCCTGAACGTGGCCGTGATCGAGCGCAACGCGCTCACCGGCCGGGACCAGGAGTGGAACATCAGCCGCGCGGAGCTGCAGGCGCGCCTGCCCAGCCTGCCGGCCCCCTCACACACTCCGACTGGCCACGCGCTTGCACACGTGCCCGCCAGCAGCCGTGCTGAGGCTGTCTGCCGCTTCAGCCGCCCACCTTGCGCCACCAGCTTCCCGGCAGCTGCCTCGACGCCCGGCATGCCCGACACACCTAGTCGAGGTGCCACACAAGGAGCAGAGCAGTCGCTGGCAGTCCCCAGCTGCGCTGACGCGGCCCCCGCCTGCCTCCATGCCAGACGTTCGTGGAGGAGGGCATCCTGACAGCGGTGGAGCTGGAGGACATCATCGCCATCGAGTTCAATCCGGTGCGCGTCGCGTTCGACGGCATCGCCGACATCGTCACCTACGACGTGCTCAACTGCGGCGTGCGGCCGCGCCGCCTGCTGGAGCTGCTGCGCGCCAAGTTCCAGTCCGCCGGCGGGTGGGCGGGCCCACCTCCCTCGGCATGCTCACTGCACGGGGCGGCGCGGTTGTGGCGAGACCGGCGCCCTGCGCACTCCCCTCTTTCTTGGAGCCGGCTCCCGAGGCTTGGCTGCCACTGTTGCCAGGATGGCCTGGCCCAGCTCTTGCAGGCGCATGCTGCTGCGTGGGGACTGCCTGCTCGCACACATCACTGCCTTGCAGTCGCCGCGGCAGCTGCAGCGCAGCCGACGCGGCGCGCAGGACGCTGCTGGAGTGGAGCAGCTTTGAGGCCGCGCGCGTGCACTCTGACGGCGTCGCGATCGACCTCACCTGCGTGACGCCCGCCGCCGCCGACTCGGCCGCCGGCGGCGCGGGCGGCGCCGGCAACGTGCAGTACCGCGGGCCGCCGCCGCGCGCGGTCGGCGAGCGGGTGAGGCCCCCGCAGCTGCCTTTGGGAGGGGGGGATCCAGGCATGTGGCCCCCTGCTGCTGCAGAGGCATGGCAGAGCTGTGACATGGCAGGAATCGCCGCGCAAGCAGCAGCAGGCTGGGCGGCTGGCAGGTTCTCATGTCCTCCTTGCGGCTGCTGGCCCGTGGATGCGAGGGCTCGCTCACGCTGCGTGGGCCGCTGCGCCATGCATGGCCGCGCGGCCGCCCCTTGGCGGTCTTGATGGCGCCTACCGCGCTGTGTGCAGGTGCAGCTCGGCTGCAAGGTGGTGGTGGACGCGCTGGGCGGCTTCAGCCCGATCGCGGCGCAGGCTCGGGGCGGGCGCAAGCCGGACTCGGTCGTCCTGATGGTCGGCTCCTGCGCCAAGGGGCTGCCGGAGGCCCCCGCGGCCGACCTGCTCTACTCCTTCCAGCCCATCAACCGGCGCGCCCCTACCCGCCACCTGTGACCGTCTGCTGGATGCGTGTCCTCTGATGCAGCAGTCTGCACTGAAACGACATGAGGTGCCGTGACGGCTTTCACGGCACCGCCGACTCGGGATGGCAGAGAGCTGCGTGAGGGAAAGCCGGTGAATGGTCGAAAGGCTGAATTCCCTGCTGTCGGACAGCCGCTCCACCTGGGGCTCGGGGAGCACAGGCATGGGACCCATGCCTGAATGGCACCGTGTTGGGAATCAGGCCGAGGGCGGAAACCTGAGCCGCTGCTGCTCCCGACTGCTGCGCAGGAAGCGCGGGCTGCAGTATTTCTGGGAGACCTTCCCTGCTGCCGAGGGCCTCACGACCTACATGTTCTGCTACTGCGATGCGGCGCCAGGCACGCCGGCCTCCCACTGCTCTGCCTCAGGGCGGTGCCCTTGTGCGCATCAACAGCTTGGCGCCCACCTTGACCCCGTCTTTCCTGCATGAACCGCCGCTCAGAACGGCCGTCGTCAGTTGTAACTGCCGGCAGTTTCCCGCCAGGATTCGAAATTCCCGCCAAGGATGCCGGTTTTCCCCTCCAATTCTGCTTGCAAACTCGCCCTGCTCTTGCCCCACCTGCAGGCCGGGCGACCATCAGGCAGGTCTTCGAGGATTACATCGAGGCGCTGCCCAAGTACAGGGGCGTGCCCAACCTTGACCAGATGCGCCTGAAGCGGGCCGTCTGCGGCGTCGTGCCCAACTGGCATGACTCGCCGCTGCAGCCGGTCACCTCCCGGCTGGTGCACGTCGGCGACAGCGCAGGCAACCGCTCGGCGCTCAGCTTTGCGGGCGCGCTCCCCCGCAGCCTGGCCGTTTCTGCCCTGCGCCGGGCGGGGAGGAGAATGATGCACGTCAGGATGCTGGGGCACTTGTCGTTCTCCTCCCCGCATGGCGCCTCCTGACGTGCAGTCTGCAGCAGCGGTGTGTGGCCGGCGCATGCATCTGCACTGCCTGCTGCAGTAGTGCGCAGCACAGAGCAGAGTCACATTGCTTCTGCTCTCTTTACACCTCCCAACGCAGCACACACCCAGCTTTTCGGTCAGCCAAGCAGCACCAGCAGGCAAGCAATTCTGCGCACATCACGCGCGCATTGCATTGCAGCATAGCCGACGCATGATGCGTTTCCGACTCGGCAGCTCGTCCGGCCGGGCAGGTTTTGGAGCGATGGCGCGCCACCTGCCGCGGCTGCGCCGTGGCCTGGCGGAGGCGCTGGAGCTGGGGCTGACCGACGCGGCCTCGCTGCGCCTGCTGCAGCCGCGCTCGCCGGCCATCAGCCTGACGGCCGCCATGCAGTTCTCCATGGGCACGCGCTTGGGTAATGCCGCCCTGCCAATGTCGTACTCCCGCTGCCAGCGCCTTGACTCGCCCAGTTCCCGCTGCCGGGGCGTGGCTGCCAGGGAGAGATCGCTGGCCTGTCAGCGGGTCTGCCTCATGACACGGTCACTTGGCCCTGCCGCTCAGCTGTGAGGCATGCCACGGCGTTCAGAGGCCAGGCCTGCAGCCCGCATGCTACCAAGCGCCTGGCCCAGCCCTTTTGGCCGCTGGCATGCGGCGTGCCTGATGCCACGGCGGCGTCTCCGCGGCATGGCAAGAGGTGGGCCTGACTGCTGCGCCTGTGCCTGCCTGCCCCCTCGCAGGCCAGGAGCTGGAGTTTGGCGAGCCGCTGATCATCCACAAGTACATCGGCGGCTCCTTCCGGGACATGCAGCGCTTCGGCCCCCTGGTCTACCGCGCCTTCATGCAGGCGCCGCCCCGCCCTGCTGCAGACGCCGCTGCTTGCTGCGCGCACCTGCCCATGCTTGGCCAGTGAGCAGCTGCTGCAGACAGGGCGGCGCGCTCCACAAGTCCAGTTTGCACCCATGAACATGCCTGCCTCCCCCTGAACGTGTCGGCATCGGCATGGAATCCCCCCCCCCCCCCCCCCCCCCCCCCCGCCCCCCCCCCCCCCC